>JAZGTK010000833.1:0-50951 GCA_036877625.1 Ambastaia sidthimunki
AACACATATGGAAGGTGCAGGACCATATGTCCAAATGCAATGACAGGATGTCCTACATGCCTCTCAAACTATGTATTTTTTATATCTCTGTGCACTATTGGAAAAGGTGTGGCTTTGGAGATTGCACCGAATAGAGGCCGTGTTCTTATGCAACTGAAGCCAGGTTGCTATGCTAGCGTCTCTGAAATTGTCTACCCTTCCTTTAAAGCATTACCATACATCACCTTGACTCCAAGTGTTGTGCATTTAACCTGTTTTCATGCATTTCCCACTTTTATCACTGACCACTACAAACTATGTTGTAGATTTGTCAAAATCTCTTCATGAGGGGATTGTCATTGGTGGGATGGTATCACAGTCACCCGCGAGGCCCCGCCCTTCCGTCTCTACAGGACATTGATTCGCAGATGGATCACCAGCTCCGCCTACAAGGAAGCAGTAATGGCTTTCAGCCCTGTTTGGGGATTATCTGCGGTATGCAGTGGAAAACTACACAACCACAACCCCTCTCCTATTGAACAATTTGTGTTAGTTAGAAATCTGTTTTTATTTTTGTCTTTTTTTTTACTCATAGGACCATATTACCATGGCAACCAGGGTGTGGCCTCCACCATCACGCCATTCTGGGTGGTGCCGCCTCCAGAGGTAAGAGCCAGAAATAGTCCACCTAAAAATTAAAGTTCTGTCATTGTTTAGTCGCCCTCATGTTGTTCAAAACCTGTATGACTTTTCCTTCTTCTGTGGAACACAAAAGGAGATGTAGGACATGTCTTAGAGACTCAGTCATTTTATTTTCATTTTATGTCAAGATTATGTAAAAGTTCTTCTGTGTTCCACAGAATTTAGTAGGACAGAATTTTCATTTTTAGGTGAATTATCCCTTTAACCATTTGCTAAAATGTATCGTAATGCCAAACTGGTTGCTTAGTCTATTTTCTCCTGCTCCTTAGCAACGGCCTAACGATTATGGGATCCCGGTGGCAGTAGAGGTCACGTACGTGCAAGACAACTTTCTCACCACAGATGTCCTCAATGAGATGGTACATGAACTAGAACCTTATATTTGAAGCTTTACAATTTCACAGTCTTCTGGAAAAGTTGTTTTTGAGGCCAGTCATTGCCTGATTGTCTTTCAGTCTTTTCAGGTTTCCTCTGGTCATAGATGGCACATCAACAACCATAATGGTCATAAATTCTGAAGCTAAATCATGTTTCCTGCATGTAGATGCTGTTGGTGGAGTTTTATAGGTCTGCCCCAGACCTGGTGCATTTCAGTCAGATGTGGAGTCCTAATACCTCAATCCTGGACAAAATCAAGGTCCATTGTCTCCTCTTTATTCATACACAAATTAAAATGTCATGATTTACAGTTTAAAAACACAACACTATTCTTAAAGGTGTACAGTGTAATTTCTGCCCCACTAGCCCCATTAAACAGAATTGCAATTTGTTATTAATTTTTGTTTTTGTAAATAAATAATAGGACTGGATAATTGTACTAAATAATGTGTTTTCTTCTTTAGGCATCTTTGAGCGGCCATGCGCCCAAAGACCAGGCGTATGCGCAGATCCTTGAGCATGTGTACAACCAGCTGCGCAACACGCAGTGACTCCAACAGTTTCCATTTATTTGTGTTAAGCTGTTAGAACAGATTCAGTGCTGACCTTTGACCTCCCATCCTGTGCATTACCGTCTGTGCACTGTTACACTGTATATGAAATGCCTTCATGGAGGATATATCATATATGCTTCCGTCCAAACTGTTGCCTTTAGGACTGTTAGGTCTGTATCACTGGCTGTGGTTTATGAGGTTCTGCAATATCCGTGCTGTGAACTGTCTTCCTCTGTGGTAGAAAAGTCTGGTGGGTAGTTAGGATAGACAGGTAAAGTTCTCTCTCTCTCTTTAGGCTGGTATTTATCTGTTTGTGTGATTAGATTTGTGCCATGTTGAACCTGCAATATGGGAACAATGCCTTTTACCTGCTGAAAACCTGAAATATACACTGGAAGAAATGAAAGCTGTATAATTTCTTCTGATTTTAAATACGAAACATGACATCATCTTGCCATAAAAAAAAAAACAAACAAAAAACACACACTTACAGACAAAGTACTTTTTAAAAATTTATTTACTTAAAGACAACGGGACACAATAACATACAAATATTTAAGAAGGTTTGGGATATTTAAGAATAACAATATAATGCAGTTAAATCCTCAAGACATACAAGAGACCTCAAAACTACCAACACGTATCAGCCTGCTATGCTATTAAGCTAACATGCAAAAGCATTAATAAAAAAGAAAGTTGAATGGTTTTGTATACATATAAAAAATAATACTAAGAGTACAACCAGAATGATCTACTGTCGTAAGATTATTCTGGTTCTCTGGTTGAATTAGACAGAAATAACCAATGTGTTGTTATTTAAACATGTAGTGTTGCAAAGGCACATCGTACACATGCTTGTACTTCTGATCTCAGCTCATGCCAAATACTGAAACCAACAAGCCCTTCAGACATTGAAAAACAAACAAAAACTACATACTATTTTGCAAATCAGAATGACTACTTTGTTTGGTGTTCTAGATCCATTCCTGCCATCAAAAAGGCACTAAAACTGCGATCACCTTCAGTTTTTTCACATTTTCATCACATTGAGATGGCCTGTCTGCTCCAGCACATCTACACTATCGGTTCTGTGCTGGAACGCAAAAGGAACTGTGCACAAAACATGTAAACAAACATTGGGAGGAAAAGGAGACAGCGCGCAGAACCCAAGTGAGGGCGGTTCCGTGCAGACAGGGCTGGGGTTGAAAGGATAGATGTTGGTGTCAAGAACCGCTTAAAGATGGTGTGCGGATCCAACTTTTAGTGCAGTGTAATGGTACAGTATTAAAAATATATATATATACCGCATTATCCAAACACAAAGGAAACATTAGGTCATTGAAAACACTGGGTAATCAATTACCTAGACCCGGACAAACCCCCAAGACCTCTAAAGCTTTAAACACATTTTAAGTAAGAGGGGAGAGCAAGAGATGTAGAACCACCTCTTCATTTCTGAAGAACTGGAATTACTGAAAGGATTGATTTTGTCAGTGTTGTTTGAAACAGGTGTACACTTAACTATCTTTAAAAGGGGGGCTGATGAGCCAAAATCCACCTTAAACGTGTCCAGATATGCACACCTGAAATAACGGGACCTTACAGGACACTGCCAGCAGCATCAGATTAATAGATTATCAGTAAACTGACATCAAAAGACAGGAAAGAGAGGAAGACTATAATTCAGAAAGACCCTCCACTGCATTCCATATATGTTAAATACATAATATATTTGGCTGTGTTTCCTTCTGAAAACAAGAGACAATGCGTTTCAAACTTTATAAAGGGTTGTAGTGCAGCAAAAATAAAATTTGTGTTTTAGAAAACCTAAAGCCATCTTTACCTGACTAAACATCCCTTAGTGTCTTTGTTCACCTTTAAACATGAGGACCAAGGTGCAATTGTAATTTATGGTTCTTACAATTTATATCTTGTAAAAATATACCTGAAAATATTAGATGATGGAAAAGCTATAGAAAAACATTAAAATTGTGGAGTGTCTAAAAGGACTAGACAGGTCTGTGGCTCAGGATTGCTGGACACCGGGACACTGCACACACAGCCCCACAGTGCTGAGTTAATGTGTTTGTCACAGATTTAAGGTGGTTTCTCCTTCATCTGGGACAGGTCCATGTCGAAGCCTGACCAGCAGGGGGCAGTAAGGGAACCGGTCAGTCATAATGCAACCATTTACAATTCAACAATGGAGGACTTGAATTGAGTAGACTATTCTCTCTGCTTTAAAAACATTAGGATTTTACCACAAGGATATCCTGATCTGAATTCATTTCTGTTAATAAAGTACAAAACAGCACGAGACGTTATTAAGAACATCAGACAAATGACGTTAGTGTGAAATTTTAGCTTGAGGACGAAGTTACACTGTCTCAGTCAGTCTGTATGTCAGACAGTCTGTATGTCAGTCAATCAGTCAATGTGTTTCAGTCCTGGAATGTGAAAAGTTGTCAAATTCCCCCCTTTGAAAATAAACCAATGTGTAAAAGTGCCCAAGTACAGGTACATTTGGATCAACGGCAACAATGTGAAAACAGGTGAGGATGATGAAGACCAAGATGAATGCAACTGGCTCCTTTCTCCTACCTCACTTTCCTCCAGCTTTTTTTTTTTTTTTAAATCGCTCCCTCGCTATCTCCCGCCCTCCCCCTTATTTCCTCTTTCGTCATGTCGGCTCTTAGTGCTGCAGCGGAACAATCACCTCCACGTAGTTGTGAGGGAAGAATCCGGATTGGCCGCGCAGCATGCCTTCAAACCAGTTTTCATCGATCTGATTGGTCAGAGTGATGATGTCACCCTCGTGGAAGCCCAGCTCGCCCTCATTCTCCGGCTCGAAGTCGTAGAGCGCTTTACAACGTGGCTGCTCTGCTGCTGGAAAGCGAAATGAAGACAGATTTCAGAAAAATGGAATAATAAAAAGGCATTTGGGGAATAAGGAATGTTAGCATATGAGTTGATGGCCAATGACCAAAGAAAAAAAACAAAACATATTTTGCATTGTTTGTAATTCAAGTATTACATCCTCGTGGGTCACATATTGTAAATAATTTTTTGTTTATGCCTGGAGAAATGCCTACTGATAAAAACAAAATGTTACAAACCATATCTGACATTCAAGACAAATACATAAGGCTTTAATTAAAACAACAGTTTACTCAAAAATGCATCTTCATTTTTATCATGTGGTGTAAACATTCAAAATTAATTTAAGGAAACTTAAAAAAAAAACTAAAAGAAAGATTTTTCTTAAATCATACTTTGCTTCACAGTAAATCAATAAAAACACGTTTTTACAGTTTCCTGTAATCAAAACCAAACTCTGTGTGTTAGTGTTCAACACAGTTTTAATTCCACGTCAACCATCTGTGTTAAGATGTGCTCTGTGTTAGTGAGGGGTCAAGGGTCAAAGCCTGGGTCTGTGGTCACGTGACAGAACACCACTGAGTTTCAGTCTGTGGCAGGGGATCACTCAGTTAGATGAAGCAGCAGTCTGACTGATGTTAACTCATATGCACACAATAACACACACAAAAACACTCATACAATCTTTCTTGCTCTTACATACATATCCAGACAGACACGTTTCTCGTTTAGCATGTTCATCCCTCCCCAATGAGTCATCATGTAACTGTTTGCTAGGTTGCACTGTAATGAAAAAACTAGCCTGAAAAGTAGTTTTAATCTAGTAATTTAGTTAATCGTATTTTTACCACTATGGGAACTCCTCAACTGCCACCTGCAGTACTTGCTCCAATAATACAAAATGACCTCATAGACCACTATCGTATGCTAGCGTTCAATTTGTGAGGTTCAAAGCGTGAGGTTCAATTGTGTTCCTATACCACAAACATTTGACTCTCAACATGCTTAAAAGTGTTTAATATCCACTAGTGTTTGATATCCATGTAAATTCAAATAGATTTAAATATATTCAAATGTCTGATTTTTTTTTGCTTGCACATTATCGATAAATCAAATCCTGCTTCCTTATTTTCATCCCACCCACAACATAAACGCACATACACTTTCCCATGCACACGCACACACACACACAAGCTCAGACTCACGCAATCTGGGTTTCCGTGATGTCATTCTGCCAAACTGCTGATAAGGGGCTGATGATGTAATGAAAGAAGAACACAGAACAGGGTCAGTGGATGACAAAACGAGCAGATGACAGCTGCACATCTGCTCGCCCGCCCGACACACACGGACAGGCGGTCTCATCACACCCTGCCACCGGGTCGTAAACACACAAAGCACAATGTGTCTTTCTCTCACTAGCCTCTTGTCAAAGTGGTTTTTCCTCAATGTAACAGAGACGTCGACCATCTACACTGATCCAAAAAAAAGTTGGGAAACATGTTTAAACGTACAATCATGTCAGGTGGTCTGGTCTTACCTGTGCTGCGTGTAGGTGGAGCAGATGCAGGGGTAAAACCACCGTTTGACTGTTCGTTTGTGTCTCCAAACTCAATGACGGGTTTGGGCTTGGGAACGTACTGCTTACGAGGACGAGGATCTTTCATCCTGGATGGTTAAACGAGAGTCATTTGAGTCACTTCTTTTGACAGAATCTAGCTAATCGTGTTTATGAACAAACACGTTTCGCAAGAAAACTCCTTGTGTTTTTCACGTTTTCTTTCGCAAGAAAATTGTTCTTAAAACAATTTTAGGTTTTAAGAACATTTCCCTGGGGTTTCCATTATGTAACAAAAACGTTAAAATGTTATTTAGAATGTTCTAAGAAAATCAAAACATCCAGTATTTTAGAAAATTCTGTAACGTTTTTAAACCGTTCCACTAATAACTGAATAAAATATTTGATATACATTTATATCATTTAAAAAAGGTCTAACCACGTTACTGCAAGAATGTTTTTAATAACTTTCAGAGAACATTTATAAAACATTAGCCAATGGTCTGAGAATGTTCCGTGTTGTGCTCTCTTTCACGCTCTCTCTCGCGCTCTCTCTCTCTCTCTCTCTCATACACACACCTGTCTCTGAGTTTGTCAGACAGTTCTTCCAGGATCTGAACAGCTTGTCTGTGGTACTGCAGCTGGGACTCAACAAGTGACGACAGCTGGCTCACCTGCTCAATCTGGGCACACACACACACACACACACACACACACACAGAAATAAAACATCAAGATAATGACAATGCTTTTTCACTGACGTACACACACACACACACTTTCTCAAAGCTGTTGTTTTACAACTACACACGCAAATATAGCTATACTATAATAATCTTGCTGTTTTTCTTGACTCCATCTGCACTGCTTTTGCCCCCCAAAAAGTTTTCATTTTGAATCAACAGATGGCGCTCTGACATCTACATAACAGCTACAGCCACTGGCCAAGTGAATTTTTATTTTTTTAGCTGCTGTACAGTTTTTTATTGGATTAACTGGCTTGACCAACTGATGGGCTGAAGTGAAAAAAACCCAGTACATTTTCATTTTAATACCGTTAATTGCAACAGTCATTGCCAAAATCATTAGAGTCAGTTACTCAATTTTGGTCCTGTACAAATAAACCTCCTAATGGTCCACTCTCAGCAAGACGCTACAGCCAAACACTGAATTATTCAGTGCTGCTAACAGGATTAGATCAAACCCAACACAGAAGCCTTAAAAACACAGAATTAAGTGTCAAGCTGTCAGATGGTAAATTCTTACATCGGTTTCTAGGAGGTTGTACATGCTGATCTCAGCCACCTCCTTAGACTCGTGGAACTTCTCCAGGGCTTGTCTGAGCTCTTCATCTGGAATCTTCCCTTGACGTTTCTTCTTATAGTCATAATCCAGCCTGCGTCCTTCAAGTTTCTTCAAATGGTGCTGAGAAAGAAAACAGTTTCAGTTGAACTGGTGTGGAATGAGGGGCATTCAGCCAAAGATAAACAAATTCTAATTATAAATTCAATTCCTTAAGGAAATAAATACTTCACTTTTTTACAAAGGCAGTTTCTGTAATGCTAAACCACTACAGTTTGAGTTGACTACAGTTGTATGTGATATAGCCTATTTTATCCATCAATCACTTGTTTAAATTTCATACGCATTCAAGGATCTCTGTTTCATTGTGAAAGAGACAGAAAAAAAGGCAAACCTGTATCTCTCTCAGGTCCTTATCACACAGGCCTTGTAAAGGATCAATAAAGTTCTGTTTGACATCAATGTCTAAAGAATCCTTCACCTCTGCTAGTCTCTTCATACTTTCACCAACATCAATTAAAGCACCACCTGCACAGACACACAGAGACACACAGAGACACACAGAGACACACAGAGACACACAGAGACACACAGAGACACACAGAGACACACAGAGACACACAGAGACACACATTTATGTACCTGGTAAGTTATACAGAACATTCAAGTTATACATTTTATCAGTTTGTGGGAATCGAACCCATAACCTTTATGTTGCTAACACAATCCTATTGATCTACAGAATTACACAAATACAATCTCAATGCTGCAAACATCCTGCATCTGTGTGGCTGTTTTCTACATGTGAATCCCAAACAAAAACTGTGAGGTTTAAAAGGTCGCTCTCTTTGTGTAAACCCACCGAAGTTGGTCTCCTCTCCGAGGTCCCTGCCGTACTTTGCCATGCACTCCCCCAGCAGCCCCTCTGCCTGCGGGTAACCGGGACTCTTCACCTGCCCTCTGATTTTAGACATTGTGTTCAACATAGAGAGTTTTGCACGAGATGCTGCGAGAAACCAAAAAAAAGCAAGACAGATATCACATTTTACAGTAATGGCCAATAACTGGGGCTGTCACGGTATCAGATTTTCAATTACGGTTATCATGACCTAAAGAATTCATAGTAACAGTATTTTCATGATATTTATTAAAATAACAAATCTTGTAAAAAAAACTAATTGTTTATTTTGGGTGCTCTCCTTCTTGATAATGAACAACACTCAAAATAAGAGTGTATGCAGGCAGAAAGAGTTTGTAGAGATTGTGGCTCTTGTGGCAAAATGTTAATCGGGTGCAATAGCACCACCTACTGTGTTGGAGTGTCAGACATAGATATAGGTGCTGGATTATTCACGATATTATCTTGTCTGGTATTGTGTGTAGTAATAACACAATTTTGAGGTCTTACCTGGATTGGGCTGTAGGTACTCTGATGTTTTAGAGATGACATCTACCACAGCTTTATTGGTCACATCCACTTTCTGCAGACACAGAGGGGGGGTCACCACACAGAACACGCACCAGTACAGACCAAACTTAATAAACAACACGTGATACATGTCTTTTTAATAATAAAAACTCTTTTAAATAATACAATGTAATTACTACAATTTGCTTGCTTAACAACAGCACTTATTATTGTGACAAAAACAAAGACTACATTAATCCAAATTCCAAATCTCATCTGTCACTGGTTGTAAGTGGCTTAAACTTCCCAAACAGCACACAAAGAACAGAGATCCCAGATACAGATTAATCCTAAACCTACAACATCATCTCTGCTAAAAATCCCAACAAGATCACATTTACTGTGTCATCACAACACTTTAATGGTACTTCACTATAAAAATACCACTATATATACAGTACATAGTAATACATATATATACACACGCACACACTCAGTGCTTTTAAATCATTTTTTCAATAAGCAGCTCATATTTGACAGCTATCGGTGTTGCCCTGTACATGCAAACGGCCTCACTGACGAATGTGTGGGGCAGAGGTCAAGTGTCTAAATTACTTAACGTGTTTAAATGGAAGTCTTTAAACAGCACTTTCCCCCTGCAGCAGCCGACACACTTTATACTCACTCTCTCCAGGTCCTTGAACTCCTCGTCCAGTTTTGTTCCCTCAGCACCGCCAACTTTCTCACTCACCATCTGGTACCACAGAGAGACAAATCATGTTAACAGTGAGTTTAAAACAGTCTGGTGTTTTTAACCACAATAATGAGAGTAACAAAATGACAGTAAAACTCATTTCAGACAGACAAAAACAAAAATTTGCACATCTTGCATCGAACAGCCTGAGCCTAGCTCAGAAATACTAACTTCTAGTTATTTAAAGTCAACAACATTAATAATGAAGTCTGGGTTTAGGATTAGCAGACAAGCTAAGGCCAGCCGACCTTCATTTTTACATAATTTTACATAATAAGAACAGTTCAGGGTTATCTGACCGCATTCAGTCTGACCAAATACGTACAGCCTGATCTAAAAATATGACTTCAAAATAGAATCTGATTCAGTCAGCTTGCTTCCAGAACTGGCATTGATTATGTAAGTCAATACCCTCTGAATGTCAGGCAGAGAAAACACTATTAACGTTACGTAAAGAAGAGGTTTGTGGTGTCAGAAACTCTTTTATTTGAGATGCAAAAGTTCTACTGCTGAACCCCACAAGCAACTGACAGGCCAGGGTGACAGAAGTCTGTCGAATACACTTGTGTATTCCTGTCAAAGCTGCTATCTCTTATTTCAGCTCTGATAACTGTGTAAAAAAATAATTTTATAAGCCACTTGTTTCAGCACAGTACACATGTAAATCCAATAAGCCCTCCCTCAGGCTTCCAAATCAACCACTCTCTAATTCATCTCTAACTCTCATCCGGTAGACATCACCCCCCCGTACATTTTATTCTTAAAACTCTTTTAAATAAGCTTAGAAATATTTATACACTGCGAGTATGACAGTACACCATGCATTACCTAGCCTTTACATTAAAGCTGCAATTCGTAATTTTTGCCTCTGTCGCCATCTCTGTTTGAAACATAGAACTGCAGGTTACTTTATGTACATATTCTACGCACCTTAAAGTTAAAATGTCAAACTGACATTTCCTGGGAAACTGGACCTAACAGTGTGTGTATATATAGTGTTACATACTTGCCTGGTAACTGTTTTTTGTTTATTTTTAACCAAAAAAGGTACGGATTGCAGTTTTAAAACACTAATGTATTGAAATGCACTGTCTCAGCTAGCGTTTGCCACCCCAGCTGTTACTCTCAGGAGTTAGAAACACATGTCTTTATGTCCCGAGCTAACAGAGCACTAAAGACAGTGATGTCGCAACTGTTGAACAAGACCCAATCCTGTGCTTCAGTCCACACTAACACATGTTGGTCGTTTCACTGTTTATTTGACCTTCATTGCTGGATGGTGCATGTTTTTAAGATCACATCACATAAGCATTAATCTGAAACACATGTTGCTTTATGATGGCAACGCACTAAGAAGAATGTTGAGAAGTTCATATTGTTTTATGTTATTTCTACAGTTGTGTTAAAGATTTCGATCTGTAACTACCTGTTTTGTTTCATTTTCACTTTCTGAGCACTTTCACTTTTTTTTGGAACAATATGATAAAATGCCATCAAGATGAGCTCTATGTTGTAATACCCACCAATGTTTTTAACATGTTTTTTTGAAGATGGACCCTAAAAACAACAAACCCCAATACAACCACACTTGTTTTTGAAATGGAAGTGTCTGTTCATAGCGACCTTTTCCCCACTCCACATCCTCAACCATGTTTGAACATTTGTACCATTCAGTTTGTTTAGTAGATCAGGGCACAAAAGGAACCCGATTAATAATTAACTGGTGTTTTGTGGCAAGCAGTCAACCGCTGAGTCCAAACGTCTCCAATATGTTGGGGTGGGAAAGATACTGGACGGAGTCAACACTATAAATTAGGTGGAAAACATGATACTGCTTAAATTAAAGCCATAGATAATGATGCTCACGGATTGACATACTCAAGGCCCTATTCAACATTTAAATCAAGGTGATAAAGGTTTTTTATAATAGAACAGACTTTTATCCAAATCAACTTACAGTGTATTCGAAGTATACATTTAAACAGTATGTGTGTTCCCTGGGAATCAAACCTATGACCTTTTGCGCTGTTAAAACAATTCTCTACCAGTTGAGAATTCTCTACCACATTTTTAAAAACAATGTCAGTGATGAAAAAGGCACCCTAAATTCAAAAGTAACAATTACCAAGCTTCAAATGAAAGTTAAAGTGAAAGTGGATTTAAAAAAACTGGGCTCTTTATTTATTTATTTCTTAGATCACGATTTGGTCTTAGTTTAGTTCTTGTAGGAGGAAAGAAATGATCACACCTACAGACTTGATGTCTTTTGCATTTGTTCACTTTCACATTTATGCCAAGTTATGTATTTTATTTTTATTTTTTATATAATACGAAGAAGTGGGCAATAATTCAGATTACTATGTTTTGGAATAGAGCCTAAGCTGATTAAAGATGTTAACTGACAACCAGTTAACAATCAGTTAAAAACTGATACAAAAATTGAAGGCATCAAATTACCAAGACTCATCTCCTGAATATTCCAGAAAATTCCAGAGACAAGAGCACTATTTGCTCCATCCAAGAGCAATGATCTCGATCAGACACTCCCCACAATGAAACTGCTCAGCTCAGAGCATGAGGAACACAATGATTTTGCATATAGTCAAGAAACAGAGGCCTTATCTGCAGACAGAGAGATAATGCAGAGGTTCGGCTGTTACACAATGATGATAACAAAGGCAAAGTTCTGCTCTGACACAATAACACACACACAGAACGCTGGACTGCAAATCAACTGCCACAGAGACAAATTAGAAGGAGTGCTGGGTCTTGTTTTTGCATTTCTATTTGGTGACACTAGTTGAGCAGAAATTATACTTTTAGGGCTGCCATTATCCCACTGACTGGGGTGGGTGAGAGGCAGAAACTGTATTTACTGAAGTCGGCACACGTTTTAATTATACGTCATAAAGTAGCACTGAACGCACGTACAAATGCACTTAAAATAAGGATTTAAGTCACGCCATTTCCAAATACAGATTTAAGTAACTATTATCATGTGTACATTACTAGAAACAACAACAAAGCAGCTGGTTGGACTTAAGACACCACGCCGGGAGGAAACCCGGACTAAGGGAGTGACCGGTGGGAGAGTTTGTGTTTTGGCAGCGTCTCCAGCCTCCGTCAAGTATTGATTTCTGTGGAATGCTGGCATAAGTTCTCTGCAGCACTGCAGTCCAATAAAAAGAGTCCAGCAGAGCCCCCCACCCCCCTCGGTGCGGCATGATTTACACAACGCTTCTCAGCCCTGAACCCTCACCACTGCCTGTCCATTTTTCTCTGCCCTGCCGCACTTTTCCAATCTTGGCTTTTTCACGTCCCCACTGGGGATCTGAAACTTCTCCTGACAGGAAACTGGGCAACAGATCGTCCCTTCCTGCTGAGTGTAGCAAACGGGTTTGAGAAGCACTGTTTTCCCTACATCTGTGATGTGCCCTTAGGAAAAGACGGCCACTGCCAAGCTCACAAATTGTAAAAAACACATTAATGGAAGTGTTGAATTATTCACACAGTCACCCACAGACGACAGTAAATGACAAAACTTCACACTTTGAATGGCAAAGCTGTGATCCATTAGAAAACAACAGCATTAAACTAAATAGGGAGGGGTTTCCCTGATGACAAATTTGATAGTCTCAAAGTGAAACATCTGACACACTTTTAAGGCACGACGCTGGCTGCCCTGAGCCCCAAAATCTGTGACCAGACAAATCTGTTTCAATCCTGTTTATTACTACCATAATAAAAAGACATCAACCAAACCAAATGTGAAATACTGCAACACTGACTGATCAATACAACTGGTAGTTGTTTAATGAAATGCAGTTTTTTTAACCCACTTGCACAAATTACATATTTGGCTAGGCATAATTTTTTAATCAAAACCAGCACAGCTAACTAACACTTTCCAACTACATATCGTCAGTTTTAAGTGTGATCCATTACCATAGAAACAAACAAACACAAAAAAGCCTATTGAAATTGTACTTGGCGAACAGATGGCACTCAAACCAGCCCTCTTGTTAGAAGAAACTGCGGTAAACTCGGGTAAACCTGATGCCGCCAAACATTACTGGGTTATTTCTATGCAAATCCCGCATATGCACATCGTGTCCTTAGACATTTTTGTTTAGTCAACCCCAACATTCACGTTCAGTGCCAAAACAATGATTTTACTGCAGTAAACGTGGCAAATGGAGTGATATACCAGAACGGGGGCGTTGTATTGCATTATCCAGCTAAAGCAAACAGACAATCTTCTGCTCAAATGCATCACAATATAACCTTTATTTACTTGTAAATGTGCTATTACAGTGACTCTAACTATTTGTAATCACTATAAAAGCTGCAGATTTTTACATTTTAACAGAGTTAAGGCAGGGCAAGAAAAACAATAAATCACAAAGCACTTTGTTATTTAAGGGCATGACATTAAACAATAACCAAACACACAAAT
The DNA here is from genome assembly GCA_036877625.1 of Ambastaia sidthimunki. Lineage (NCBI taxonomy): Eukaryota > Metazoa > Chordata > Actinopteri > Cypriniformes > Botiidae > Ambastaia > Ambastaia sidthimunki. The sequence goes on from JAZGTK010000833.1 coordinate 13,969, forward strand.
TAAAGGGTTAATCACCTGTTATACATATGACACAAAATGGCATAATTCACTTTTTAAATGCATGACAGCGGGCTGAAGTTTAGCGCAGCGTTAGCAGGCTAACTTTCAGCTAGGCTAACTGGCACAGCACTGCGGTTCAATGGAAGAAAACAACAGGAAAAAGTATTTTCCAAACCTGACTGGCTTTGTAAAACTGCTTCTTTAAGCCCGCCACGGACATCTTCAAAGCGTGTTTTCCTTTTCTCGGCGAATAAAAAGACCTATAAAGTAAATTTTATACAGACACAAGTGTGACAAAAAAAGTCAACGGTCGCTGACTGAAACATAAAACTCAAGTCCAGAGATAAACGACACCCACTGCACAGAAAAAAATAATCCAGGTGCCAACTGGGGAAGGTTTTAATGTCAAGCTATAATGTCACTGTTTCTCAAGAATGGTCAAAAATGTGACTTTATTACGCAAAACAGCGCATTCGCCGCATTTATAAGTCTTCAGAAACTAGCGGTTTCCTGCGCAACGCAAGCACATTCCTAGCGCGAGCGTAGAAGGGGCTGGAAAAAGGGAAGAGGACGGCGGCGGCCACTACAGGCCGGTTGGTGTACTGCATCCAAAACCCAGCGCTGCTGTGGGCCAGATGATGGCGACAGATGTCTACAAATCTAAACACTTTCTATTCCACTAAACTAGTACTTGTGGGCTTATACAGCTGTCCCCAAACTGTTTAATTCCAGCTAAACGGGTATATTTTTTCTCAAGACCCACATTATAATTTCTAAATGAAAATATTGGGGGAAAATACACACTTTTAATAGAGAGATTTTTTTCCTTTTCATTGCATGGGTAAAATGTTTAAATGCAATACAAAAATAACTTACGGTAAGACATTAAACCCATTTAAAAGATACTTATTATATAATAGCAGCTAAGTGATCGTGTGACCTGAAAGTTTCCCAGTAAACACACCTTTATAATCCTGCATAGTTATGAAATGTTATAAGAACATAAAATACATAATAATTATATAATAGAATTCTAAACTAATATGCAAGAAATGGTCCAGTTTTGGGATTTATTTTTATGTCTTTAGTTGCATTTTTATATTAAAATGTTTCCTTGTGAATTTTTTTAAATTACATCATTGCTCCTGTACTTAAAGTAGCCACAAAACACACAGTATAAAGTAAAAAGACCTTTATTACATTCTGGAATTCAGGTGTTTAATCCTCATTGTACAACAACTTTAATGTACTTGTTTTAATCTCTGTATCCATAATATATCATAAATTATATTTCTTAAAATCTATAACATGATTTATTTACTTAAAAACAATAAGAGTTAAAACTGAAAATAACCACAAAGGGATCATGGCCAAGGAGGAGGACACTCAGGGAATTTTCTGCATACAAATGCTCTTTAAAAAAATAGGATTTTAATTCTTGAAGACAGAGGATGACACTAAGTGGGTGAAAAAATATATTACAGAGAAAAGACTAAAAGAAAAAAAACAGATCACAAAAATAAAAAACACACCAGAATTGAAGATTCTAGCTTCTTAAATTCATCCTTACATAACTCTATATGCCTTTTAAAATATATTTTTTTAATCCTATTCATTTTTTTAAGAAAGTCAAACTGAAAAAGTCCTCCAACAGCACTGATATAAGACAGGGGTAAAAGTCTTTGATACTTCTGCGATTAACATTCACAAGTTACCAAACACAGTGAAGGTTTAAGGTCTTCTATTTGGTGCAAGGTGTCTTGCTAGGCTAACTGAAGACGACATTGCAGGACAGAGAATCCAGCTATCTCCCTGAGTGACTGAGTGTAGATATCAACGCACACTTTTAGAACTAGCCTCAAGATCGGGGTTGATAACTTGAGACAGTTTGCAGGGCTGCGAATTACACTCCACAAAATACGTCATCTAAAACTCTAAATGGTTTTTACAAAGTACTTTGTTACAATCTTTCTCTGCCTTCACGCGTCAACTTTAGTTAGTTAATACTAGACAAGCGTAAAAAAATAAAAAGAAATTTGAGTAGACAGAACTTTAGCAACTTCGACTGGGTTGATAAGTGATACGAGCTGGAGTGCTTGTGAAACCCAAGGACATGAATCCTTAGCTTGTAAAGTCCCTCGATACTAAAAATAGACAGACTGACTATTGCACAGGCAGACATTGATACTGTATTAAGCACCCAGAAAAAGTCTATAACACAGACTATTTATAAAACCTTACTGGAAAATGTACAGTTTGGACATCAGCACCGTTCCAGCAGTGCTGAAACTAAACATCAGACGAGCTTGTTAAGTGTAACTGTCAGGAAACTGGAGGTTGATAATTATCAATCATTCAAAACAACATTCTTTCATACCCTGTAATTTGACACAGCTACAAAAAGTGTCCTATTATGCTGTCTGGATCTGGCCACTGAGGGGTCTTAAAAACCCTCCTTTGGGCTTTAGTTGGTTTTCCTGTTTCTGGGCCACTCCTAAATCTCCTTTGAGACCAATCTGGACCTCCAGCTTGTACAACTTCCTGACTTCCTGATTTAGAAGGATAGTAAATATTTTTTTATCCATCTGTCTGAATCGCAAATATTTGGAAACTAACCCTACCGAGTATTTCCTAACTCAGGGGGGTAGCTGATGGCTCTGTCAACCAATAGTTGTGCTATATGTGAACACCAGAAAGGTGAAAGGGTGGTGGAGTAATAAACACATCACATAGTAACACAACACTGATCCCCACATCAGACTCGATACATGAGGTACAGCCCGTAAATCCACTTATCCTCACAGCTGTGGAAAAAAAGAGGTCTAAATGTTGACATCTGTGCCTCATTTCCGTGGTGACTGACAACGAGTTCAGGTTTGTCTCTGTTGTTTTTAAAAACACACGGTTCCTCCCATCCACTTCCTGCCCGGGTCTTCACAGTCTCCTGAGGCCCTGCTCCCAAAGATGCTGTTTAAGTGGTCTGCAGAATGCTTGTTTGAGGGGCCCGATGTCAGAAACTTTCCTCATAGTGGCATTGTCTTTCAACCATCTAATGTGGAGTGACAGCAAAGTCCCGCTAGCATAAAGGGGTCTCAATGACAAAGTTTTCCCCCATTTTTTGTGGTGTATCAGTGTCTTTAAGTGCTATTTATCTGCATCTACATCTAAAGCTTTCGAAATCAACATGTCAGGCAAATTCCAAATCCAGTCCAGTCATTGCAGAATTCCACTCCAAGGTTTGGGAAGTCTTTGAAGGGACATTAACACAAAGGTGCATCTTTCTATCTGTTTATTCCTCTCTCTTTCTCTCTACATATATATACATATATATATATATATAATCTCACTCTCTTTATAAATATATTCTCAAACATCTACTATTCTACATACATGTGGTTTCCATCCAAATCAAACAAGGATATCAAAATAGCATCTAATATCTTTATCGAAGTGGCATTTGCATTGAGGAAAGTAGCAGGGTTGAGGTTTTCGTTAGTTTAATTGCATCTTTTTAATTTGTATGCAAAAATAAAGAGCTCAAAACATGCATGTGCATGTGTGTCTGTACAAGGTTTGCTCTGCAAGTTAGTGTTGATGCAAGTGTGGGTGATCACGTGGCATTTACGATTTTAGGAGTGTTTGCGTTTGGTCCCTTTAAACAGTTTTGCCATGAACTCAAAACTGTTGCCTGCAGGGCTCTTCTATAGAAACCAAGCCAGTTTTAAATACAGGCCAGGAATAATACACAATACATTCTGTCCTAACCCTGAGGCTGTGCCACATGTCAAATGGGTTACATTCAAATAAATGCTCTTGCCAGGCCTACTCAGAAAAAAATAGGAAAATATCCACCAACCCTAGCGCTTAATTTTTAAGGAGATTTGACCACCAGGTTAAATTGATTTCATATCCACTGCATACTCAATTTGAGAGGATAACTAAGTAGCGTAAGTAACCAGCACCTTGTGTTAGGCAGCTGTCATTTAATTGGTGCTTGGTTAGAAATCCGGGTCCAAATACTGGAGTGGATCGCCCCATTTGCAGGGATGTTATAGGTGGAGGTTACAGATGGAGTTCTAAAGTGATTGTCAGTGTGTTGCTGGTTTCTCTCAAACACATATGCATCTACCTCCATCCATTTTCATCCACTGTCTTTCTTAAACTCTCTCTACCTCTCTTTCTCTCTCTCTCTCATCAGCACCACTATAGCACTTCAAAGAATGTTAGCCCTCAGTGGAGTCGGGGAAAGTGATCTCGCTGCAGAAAACTTCCCTGTAGAGGGCGGGAAAACTGTAGGCCGTTTCAGGATGGAGGAGGCGGAAAAACTCCAGTTTATCAATATGAAGGTTGCAAATGGACTTCATCATGGGAAGCTTGGACACCATCTTTTAACCCAAAAGAAGGAGAAAAAGTAGTTATTACATGTAATTTTTTTAGCATTTTATAACACACTATGTATTCATCACACATACTAGCTTTAAAGCTAAACATTCTTAAATTATTCTTTGGATTAATGTTACCTTGGCCAGTTTCTCCTCAGGAGCACCACCTTTATGAAGACAGTGTTGCAATGCAACATAGACCTTTTCCTGCAGTTTCTGTACCTTCTGGGTATCTGTCAGCCAAGGTCGATCTGTGAGGCGAAAAGTAAAGGCCATTTGTACATCAGTAACTCGTTTTTTTCCTTCACTGACCAGTGTGTAAGGTTACCTCAAGCGTTTGGCTATGTGTGCTTTGGCAAGACTGTGGGAGTTACAGGTAACTTTTAATTAACGTGACGCTACCTGGAGACAGAAGTACAGTGGCAGAAAAGAGGGCTATTTCCTCTTCAGACAGCTGTAGCCGACTCAGAGTTTTAGCCATTTCAAACACAGCATTCACCAGATCATCACAACCTACAGATAGAGAAAAATTGAATGTCAAAGTGTTTGTCAAAACATTATAATTAATCTCACAAAGTAGCTAAACACAACAGACTATTTTTACAATAGCTAAATTAATTTTGTTTAGGTCTAGATCAGGGGTGTCCATTCCTGTATCTGGGGGGCAAGTGTCCCGCAGAATTTAGCTTAAACCCTAATCAAACACACCCGAACCAGCCAATCAGGGTTTTACTAAGCAAACTGGAAACCTCCAGGCAGGTGTGTTGAGGCAAGCTGGAGCTAAACTCTGCAGGACACAATGGCCCTACAGGATCAGGACTGGGCACCCCTGCTCTAGATCCAAGCAGAAAGAGGATGTATCTTACAGTACTGTGTGTATCGTTGCTCTGTGGTAGGCAGGTTTAATGAAAAAGTTTCCAAATGTGCCCTTTTATGTGCTACAAGGTGCTAAATTGCTTAAAGTCTGCGAAGGAAACTCACCAAGAGTTTTAAAGAGCTGAGGGCTTGCATATTTTCCATCAAAAAACAGAGTGTTGTTGGTTGGGTTGTAGGCCCGACACATTCTGATCAATAGCACATCCAAGCAGCCTGGATTCAGGACCGGATACAAGACAGACAGCAAGGAAAACCAGGAGAATTTAGGGAGGCAGAGGGGAAAAAACAGGCCAAACGAATGATCCACGATGCACAGGAAAATAATTGGGATTTAATTCCAACAAATAGCAAAAATGTTTTTAAATCGAGGATCGAAACAGACATCACGAAGCGGAACAGATTTGTTCAACAAATTAAAGAAATCGTGATGTCAACAGTCAATTGGATGGAAATTATGGTTGTTTAGAAAGGCCGAAAACAACAAAAGAGTTTTTTGTTTTCATTTAAATAACAAATTGGGTAAAAGACACACCACACAATGCACAAAGAGAGGACACACAAGGGAGAAAGGGTGAAGACAAAAAAACAAGAAAAGAGCCATTGTTAGAAAATTATAGAATATATATATATATATAAGATCCAAACTCAAATATACAACCCAAAAACAAATTCTAATAAAACTACTGATAAAAAATTGTGTTGAGAATGTTGTACTTGATATATAAATCCAAACACACACTTAAGAGTATTTGAAGGTATTGACTTATGTGGATTACAGTAAGTTCTCATTTGGTTGTTCTGTTGAGTTGAGGCTGACCTGCTTTGAGGAGGATAATCTGGTCATTTTGACACAGGTCCATGAACCCAGAGATACGCTTGGCAAACTCCACCACGTACTGGATGGCATTAGTGATGTGCACGGCAAACTGCTGCCACAGCATCTCAGTGGACTGGAATAAAAAAAAAACATCTGTCAGACTCTTCCACCCACAGCGTGATTGCAATAATAATTTAAAATGATGCACATTTTATTGACGTACTTTTTAAGTACTTTTAATCAGGCTGTTCAGAAATCATAACCTGACCCATTGTGTTCTGCATGACTCATTAAAACAGAATGCCAGGGCGGGTGATTTCTAGAGCATGATGTTCTTATCGTGAAGTTACACCTAGTCTTAAAGTAAAAGTGTTGCATCTCGCAGGAAGTCTACTGCAGATACCTTGTTCTGGTAGCTACGTATCTCCTCGGGCGTATAGAGGGTCCACACGAACCTCTTCAGCTCCTCTGGGCTGTACTGGCTGGTCTCGATGTGGGATTTTACCACGTTCTGCGTGATGCGTTCTGTAAAAAGCATACAGTTGTAAAACGATCAGGCACAATGTCCACACCTAAAGTTTTGGAACTCTGGAGGTAAACTCCTTAAAACTCACCGATTTCCAGTAAGGACCAGCCTTCAGGTGGATTAATCGGCGAGCGAGAGAACAGTCCCGACTCGTACTCTTGTTTGATGTGCGTCACGTCTGTAAACTCCTGTCTGTTGGGCTCAGGAGAACTTTGGGAGGACGAACTGCTTCCTGCACTGCCACCCAGCAGCTCCAGGCCACAGCAGTCGCCGGCTCCCTCTGGCGTGAGAGGCAGATCAAACAGCAGGCCGTCTGGTAGCATGGTGATGTCATCCAGGTCACTGAGGGTGGTGCTGGACCCCCGACTGTAGGCCCGGCCATGGCTGCTGCCGTTGTCCCCGGTCTCCTCAGCGGTGTGGCCGGGTACGGTGCCACCCAAGCCCCCTGCCCGCTCTTGGGACTGCTGGTGTTTTTGAACCTCAGCGTAGAGGCTGTCACGCTGCTTTTTTGACATGCGGCCAAACTTCACAGCTGTGTAACAAAGGAAGGAATGTTAGATACAAATGCTGACAATGGTCGGCACGTAACCTTAACAATGAGACTAGTCAACGTTTTGCCATATGTGGGAGACTGAAAGTGAAACTAATTTTAATGCCTGGTTGTGTTTTTTTGGGCCTGTGCCAGAAGCTAATATGAAGCTAGTATATTCACACTAAACCCACAATAAATAGGACCAAAGGAGACCCTAACTTCCAGCAGAGCAAGTTTGGTGGTGGGTTCGAGAAGACTCACCATCGCGACTCATGCCCAGCGCCAGACATTTCTGCAGACGGCAATGCTGGCAACGATTGCGATTGGTTCGGTCAATAAGACAGTTCCTCTGCCTCGAGCAGGAGTACATCGCATTGTTCTGCTGACTTCGACGGAAGAAGCCCTTGAGAAAGCCAGGAGAAATTAAAACAATGAGTTCAAGAATAAAAACAAGTTGCATTTCCAAAGATGGACTCAAATGGCTCATGAAAACTCTTCTATCATTTATCCACCTTCAAGTTTTTCCAAACCTGTATGACTTCTGGAACACAAAAGATTTTTCAAAGAACACCGGTAACCAAACAACAGTGGCACGCATTGACTTCCATTGTATGGACACAAAGCCACAGAGACATTTCTTAGAATATCTTCTGTTGTGTTACACAGAAGAAATTGTCATACAGGTTTGGAATGACATAAGGGTGAGTAAATAATAGAAAAAAAAGTAATTTTTGGGTGAAATATCCCTTTAATCCATGTTCTTAAATTAATTACAGATTTAATATTCTACAGAGATTTCACACCTTTAGAATAAATCTCAAATCTTTAATTTATGAAACATCATTGTCTAGCGAAACATCTTTAAAAAACAAGGATGTGACTTTGGCCTCCAGGACAGCTGTACACATATTAGCACAATATTAATTTATTGCTGTTAATTATCAAAAAACCTGGACAATTAATCTTGTCAAATCCAGTTAATCTTTTCAAATCCATGATGGTACATGATTAAGTTCTGTGATTTAACGCTAATGAGTTTGATTGGTCTGCAGAAACACCAGCTCAGCTCTGAGATTTCTGATTGGTCAGTGAGCCAATCAGATAAAGGGCGATCAGTGTTATATTGTTTACTGTTCCAAGCAACAGTCTGAATGTGTCATCAGGGTGTAACTAAATCTCTTATTTCTTGTAACTCTTTTCAACACTGTTTGTTTATTTATATCACTGCATCAAGCAACAGAACTTCTGAAACACTTTAAAACCAACCCTAAGGTGTGGTAGATGTAACTACATTGAGCAGAGGGCAATGGCTGCCAGAAATGGGTGGGGAACGTTGTGATTGTTGTGATGTGCACTTACTTTGCAACCCTCACAAGTGATCACTCCATAATGGATGCCTGACGACTTGTCCCCACAAATCTTACACGGGATTACTTCAATTTGAGCTAAAACAGAAAGAAGAGGGTGAAACATTAGCTAGAGTTTGGCACACATCCAGCACCTGCAATATACAGTCCATAAAATAATTCTGGCTCAGTAACCACCAAGCTAACAATTTTAGTTATAAGAACATTTATGTAACATTTCTATTAAGTAACAAGGTTATAAGAACATTATTCAACCTTTTTTTATTTCTTTTTTATATATTTAAACTGTTCCACTTCTTAAGAATTGTAATATACTATATATAACATTAAAGAAACATTCTACTAATATTACTGCAAGAACTTTGAGAACGTTCCCTGTCAGCTGGCCAGACGCAGATGGCTGCTATCCATATATTTCATAAACTGCAGCGATGTCCTTTGTTGGACCTATTGATCTTTGATCGTTCAATAAAATATAGAAATATAGGCCGGCACAGAGCCCGAAGGTCCAACCCACTCAGTGAAGTGAAAACTTTGTTAGTGTCATATTCTTTTATTAAAACAACACACAGATAACGTGCAATGAACAGGGTCAAATGCTGGCACTCATATTCAAAGACTCAAGACTGTGACCTACTCAAGAGGCATGACATAATAACACAAGGCTCTGGGCTGCATAATTAAAACCAGCTTTCTAAACAAAGCTCGCTCTCTGCTTGGCAGACTCGCCTTCGAATTAAGCGGATTGTGATCTTCTGTATTCGAATCATAAACAGCTGCAGGTTCATGAATAGTGTCTTTGTTGCGTCCAAATGGGAAATGAAGGAAAACACAAACGGTGCCTCGAAACCAAACAAAAACTGGTACATACTGTACACCTATCAACAGTGCACAGATAAATCAATATCTCAGAAACCAGCTGTTCTTTTGATTATGTTATTTATTTTAATACGAGTGGCTTCCCTGAAAAGCAGGTTGACAACATTAGATGCTGGTCAGCCTGAAGTTATAGTGTAATTCTCAAAACACCTACTGCAGATGAATCATATGAAACAGGAAACAGTCTCCGAATCTGGATCTGGTAAAAGATTTGCAATGAAGACCTTTTTAGCCGATCTGGATGTACGACCCCCCCCCTCCCTGTTGTTAATGTGTTTCACAGAGTGACGCAATATCTTAGATAACAGCCAATGTTTTGTGACAAAGGGAACCGGCTGTTCAGAGATAATGACAAACAGAATCGCACCTCTGCTCTAACACAGGCTGTGATTTGTGCGTCACACGCAAGCAGCGGAGGTTGAGAGAAGACGAGGTGAACAAGAAACGTCTGCCTGATGTCTCCAGGAACCTTCAGTGGAGCGATAAACACAACCTCATGACTTACTTTCAGCCTTTAAAAGAACCAGAAATTAGAAGTTTTTCCATTATACGAAACGTCCTACAAAATGAAAGAGCGGAATGACTAAATGGAACATTTTCAGTGTCTCTCTCTCTCTCCCTCTCTTTTTCCTTCTACCCCATTCTGAGCCCCTGGCCCCCACCTTCCCTGTGTTATATAACTGCTGTCTGGCTACATTCCACGAACACACTCATTCAGAGATCACCCTAGCAACGCAGTGACGAGCATTCCTCTAGCCCGCCCCTCCGGGGTTCCCATTGGCTCGTGACAGCGCAGCACTGATTCTAATTCGCCCGCTCACATGCCACTCACCTGTGTAGCACGGTCAGGCTATGTGGCCGAGATGTTCTACTGACACACTTTTCTAACAGGCTGAGGGAGGCGCTTGTACGGCTGCCTCGCTTGAGCTGTAATCTGATTAAATATTTTGTTTTTCTTTCTCCCCTCCCTCTTGGCATGTTTAAGGTGGAACCGCAAAATTAAAGGCCGTCGTCTTGTCAGAACAACTTATTTAGGTTTTAATTAAATTCAAGCATTTTTTAAGTAACCCCTGATTCACTCTTTCTGTCAATCACACACCCCCTTCATATACATTCTGTGTTATGACAAAGGTCAAATATATGACTCAGGAAACTATAGTACACTCAATAGTACCACTGTAACTTACACTTGCCCTCAACATGTGGCAGCACGTCAAGAATTTGAGCGCAGTCCCAGCTGCTTCTGAGGACTCATATAAAACTATTTTTGACCGCTGGAGGTTAAATTCTATTAGGCCTTGACTTGGTTGTCCAGTTTTACCAGGTTGCGTTTGCATTTATATTAATATACACAAATACATACGAGATGAAATGCTACTTTCATACTGGGAATGTCACATTATAAATCACAATTATACTGCACTAACTATGAGGAAGTGTGCATCAAGAGTAAATAGTGAAAGAAAAGAAATTACAGCCACATAACGTTCTTTGGAAAATCAACAAGTGAAATTTATAGGAAGATAATTTAGGATTTACTAGAAACCAGTGTACTGACATAACCAAAAAGATGTATGTGGTGTTGCTAATCCAATAAAGCACTTTTGACCTTTATGCAAACATACGAACAAGACTTATCAGTAGCCAGTTCCCCTCAATCTAAATGTTTAAAAATGTAATTTCCTTCTAATACATTGTTTTAGAAACCATTATTTATATCAAGACAATTACCAATGAAAACAGCCCCAACACACATATATCAACTGCAAACAGCTCCTATTTGATTAAGCCACAGGCAAACGCAGCCAGCCTGCCCAAAACTAATTAAGAGAAGATTTATTAGAGTGCTATGTTTATCAGGCCAGCTGGGGTTAGTAATCTAGAACTCTTATCTCCTCTCCGGCCACTCTATGCCAGTTAGTCAGTGTGTCAGTCCATCAAACACCAGTCAGCAGTTTCACTGAGTAATGCTGGGAAAAACCCACCACAAAGGCGAAGACTTTGGCCTCTTATCACACCTAATCAAACAACCTTGTCTAGCCATGTTCAAAGGTCCTATTTACCATGCACCTTGTATTTAAAATGAAAGTGCATAGCTAATCCAAATTGAATGACACTGTGGCTCATAACCTCTAAAACGTTCTCTGCGTCTCTTACAAATAGGGTCTCATTAGAATCTGCTTCATCTTACGAGCAGTTTTGTGGTTAGCTGTAATGTTTTTCTCTCTGTCTCCCCACTTAAAAATGTCCTACAAACAGTAAAGTGAGCTGATGCAACGACACTGAGAAGCAGTCTTTAAATATGCACAGAGGGATTGAGTAATTCTTTGGTATAAGTAACAACATCAAGTTAAAAAACATGAGCTGATAGGCAGTGTAAGGTAGGTCTTGATGGGCTTTAATTATCTTGACCAAATCTGGATTAAGCAACAGTGGGAGTTACCTTTAAAATATAAATAAAACAGGCTTTTTTTCTACGGATCAACAAACACTAGGCTGAGAAAAAAAAGTGTTTGGTAATTATTATTAATAACTAGTCACTAAGAAAATAATTAAAGGACTTTATGTCATACTTTAATAAGCTTGAGTTGCATAAAGAACAGGTGTGTAAGCAGCACAGGTGTGTAACAAAGTACATACTTTTCATCACGCCTGAAAAATCCACAAAAAAAATCTCAGATTGTTGCTGAAAAAGACGTTTTTACACGCCAATAGCTTAAGTAGCTGCTCATTCTCTCACTGACTGGCCTTAAGTCGTGGTTTAAATGAATGGAAACTTCATGGGCAGGTGTCAAAAGTACCAGAGCATTAAGCCGCTCAGGGTTCATTTATAGACGACTGATTGCTTAAGTCCTCAAAGCCACAGCACCTATTCAGTTCACAGAGTACAGTTTTCTACATATACGCGAGTTTCCTCAAAACCACGGTGAAAAGAAACAAGGCCCTGCTGAAAAACAGCGTGTTAATGAGGCTCATTTAAAAGAATGTAGTCAATTAAAGTATATGGGAAGAAAATGAGGAAGAAAATGGGAAAACAATTACTTAATTGCTATGGCAACTAAATATGTGCTCTTCCAGGCCTCATCCTGGCATTTAGAGTAATCCCAATATTACCTCCAGCAATTAAACCTTCGAGCACATTTTCTGAATTAATGAATTTTGTGGAAAAAAACAAAACAAAAGTTGCACTTCTTTATCTGTAACATCCAGTAAAAAAATCAACAAACATAACTTGTAAACTTATTGTAGAATATAATGCTTGCATGCTACTAAATTTATGACGAACAGAATCAAGTTAAGTAAATAAAATGTAAAAGATGCTTACAGGTTTTATTGTGGCAACATTATAATGGTGTCAAATTGTGATTTTTATTCTCGTACCATCTCACAAACTGGATTGAAACACCTGTTGTTACGCCTTCTCACCACAGGAGGTGCTGTTTCCTACATACTGAAATTCAGCTTCAACGTCGGTAATTCCTTTGCCACTGTTTTGGACATGTCGAGATTCACGACAGCGTAAAAGTTAAAGTGTAACAGAAAAACAATAAACCGATCCTTGCATTAAATTCAATTTCTCATCTCTCACTGCTGAAATATGCTGTATAATCCTCAATGAGAGAAATAGGTCAATGGAGCAGAAAGACTGTAACACCGGCAGCCATACTGTTAAAAAACAACAACACTCACAGCACAGGGGATAAAACTCACCTCCCTGCAACTTAACCACTCATAACCTAGTAAAATTCACACAATCTCATCTAAACCTAGTGACCAGCTGGATGACAACAGCTGTCAAGCAGAAAACATTGACAATTTACCGGAGCTCAAGTTCAACATGGTGGTTTAGTTCTTATGTTCGTGACCAAAGAAAAATAAATTATAAACAACTTTGCACACGACTATAATTGTGTATTTAAACTTTCCATCTTTCAATCTGTCAGAGAAATGCCGTGAAAAAATGTGTTAAGTATTTTAATCGCGCTGTTTTTATTCTTACATAATGCGTCTCGCTTAGCGGCAGTTAACAGTAATTACAGCCAGACGTTTCCTACATGACGCGTCCGACGCTCCGCTTCCACGCTTGCAAGCGAAGACACAAAACAAAGCAACACTATACAAAGTTTATGACTTGCGTTTATTGTGTATTTCTGTAATGTACGACTCTCAAAAAGCAGTAAAGATACATGCGACGTATGTTACAAACAAACAACAGTTGCAGATTATCTTAGATTTGCGTTTATGCGCGCTGCTGATTTCGCAAAGACTTGCGCAGTTCGTGCAACCAAAACGTCAAAGCAAATTTAGGCATTTGTTGCAATCAACAGACACGTTTTTTATTTACAATTTTATATCCTTTTGTTATAAATAAAACTTACCTCTCATTTTGATGCTTTATTATCTGCGAAATATAACACAGCTCCAGCACATCTGAACGCCGAAAGTAAAAATCTGGTGAAACTCCAAAAAAAAGTGGTTTGCAAGAAAATGAAAACAAAACCTCATATGTTACTGAACGGCCTTTTAAAAACAACCAACGAGCAAATCCCGCTCCATCCTCGTCTTCATTATTTTTGCTTGCACAGAAGAATGACGCGCTCCGCACTTTCTCTCTCTTCTCGTCTGCGGCTCTCTGTAGTCTAACCTACTTTCGGCGCGTGGACTCTCACATGATCTCGCTCCACCGGCCCGCCTCGTGCCTACAGGCAGCGGCGCGTGCACGAGCACACGGGCACGAGCTTTAAGGAGGACCCGGGTTCGAGCGCGCGTGGGAAAGTGTGGCAGTGTGTCACCACAACAGCATCGTGGGAATCTCTCGCGGTTCCTGCGGCTGCAATTGTTTGCGATTACACCATAACATCTCTTTAAAAAAAATCACGTCATTTCTTTCCTTCCTCATTGAGTCTAATGTGTGTGACTGTTATTGAGACTCTTGCCAGGTTTCTTTGCACAGTGACAATAAATAAACGATCCAAAATCGGTCCAGAAATAGTGTTGATCTGATAACTGCATGATTTTAAACAGGCCAGCCAAGCAGAAAGTTATGTTGTGTTAGTGTGTTTATTTCTGTGTAAACCGTTTCAGGCCTATACAGAGTGAGAGGCTTGTGTAACATTGGGTCTGCTATTAAATTACAACAAAAGAAGGTACAATAACAAGTTTCCTGTTTTTTCTTCACAGTGAGCTTTTATAAATGTACTGGGAGTGTATTTTCCAGCTGTTTTATTCTCTTGCTGGTTAAATCGTAAAACAGGATAACAATTAACATTAATTTTACGCTTTTATCCAAAACGGCTTACAAAGTAAAATATACAGCTGAACCAATAAATCAAACTGTGTGGTCAAATATCTTTCAAGAGGCAAAATGAAATGTGCGTGTTTACACTGTTTTGTCTTAAAAGGATGGTTCACCCATCTACTAACCCTCATGTCTTTCCAAACCTGTATGATGTTCTTTTATGTTTTTGAGAAACACTAATGAAGACATATTGTAATATGGTGGTTACCAAACAACACCAGCACCCAGTGACTTCCATTGTATGGACACAAAACCACTGAGACATTTCTCAAAATATCTTTTTATGGGTTCCACAGTTTGGAATGACATGAGGGAAAGTAAATGATGAAAACATTTTGACATTTGGGTGAACTATCCCTTTAAGAACGGCTGTTATTAAAAATAGTCTAGACCTGTCTATATGCACATACTTTAGGATGCTGTGCAAAGGATGCTGTCGACAACAACAACATGGGAGATGAAAATAACAGGACGTGTGTGAAAGTGTGCGGAATACAGAAGGGATATGATGTAACCTGGGACACTTCATTATGAAATGAGGAGAGATTATACTAAGTAGGTTAGTGGAGCAGCGGAAACACACAGAAGCTGAGAGAAAGCTTTGTCACTCGCTCCTGCTCGGCCGAGTTATCTCTTTCCTCCTAATCTCTCTCATGTTTTATCTTTTTTTAGACTGCACCCCTTTAAATTAGTTCTAGCTAACCGTGGAGCTGTGATATTGTTTACTGTCCTTTACTAAGTTCATTATTCTGTTAACGTTATGAATTATGTTATTCCCCTAATAGGACTTTCTGTTTTCCTATTTCATCTTTTCTCTGTCTTTGTACACTCTTATATTCAACTGTTTTCTGTGCATAAAACAGTTTTCTGTGTTTTACGAAGCACAAGGAAAATCAGCCTTTGTTTCGATGTTTGTGCAGCGTTGTCATAACAGACCTCCCTAGAAGTAAATATATGAGTATTCGCAACATTTCCGCTCCATGAGCATTGCTTCCCTTTTCATTATTCTTCTAGTTAAATTTCTCTTCCTGTTTTACAGTCTCTTCCTTTCTCTAGCTTCAGTCCTTCAATATTTTTGCACAGATAAGAGAGTTTTTATACAAAAGAACCCCCTCACGCCCCTTTATCTGTCTCTCTGTCACACATGCGCACATATCACTGACCTTTTGACCATCTGCCTTGTGTAACCACAGCTTCCAAAATTAGAGTCAGAGTTTAGACTTATGGTGGTGATACATTAGATGGAGGCACATGAGACGGTCAATGAAGGGCTGTTGATATTAAACACCGCCTGAATTCATCACAGGAAAGTGCTGTGATCTAATGGCAAATGAATTTGGGGAAAGGTAATAGAGATGATGAGGTTATGGAATAATACATTAATGATCAGTGCTCGTCTCCTCTGTGTGTCTGGCAGTAGATAAAATGTTGTTTATTCAGAGAGGATTATTGTAGAATCCAGCTCTCATCACCATAATCCTCTCAGCACTCCTTGTTGGTTATCTGTATAATCCGCTGACTCCTCTTCTCTTTCTGAGTCTAAATAATCCCTCTCTTTCTCTCTGCGAGGGTGTAATCCTGTTTTACTCTGCCCATCCTCTCCTCTCTCCAAATTCTCTTCCTCTTTCATGTTCTGTTCTTTTCTCCTCCCTTCATCTAAGCTGTACTCAGAGGCCTAAAATCCCTATTATTCAATGGCGTTATATAAAGTAAATGCTATTATATTATAGTAAAGAACACTCTTCAAAAATAAGGGTGCCAAAAAATTGGTTTTCACAGCAATGATAAAGAAGATCATTTTGGTTCCTTAAACAACCTGTGAGTGAAAGGTTACAAGAACTGTTTTTCTTACATTTATATGTCTAAACCCAGCTAAAAGTGAAAGTTCTCAGAACGTTGGTTAATGTTGTTTAAATTCTCTCAAAGTTATAAAAAATGTCCTGGCAGTAATGTTAGTAGAAGTTGTTAGTGGAATGTTTTAAAAAATGCTACAGAATTAAAAAAGTGTTTAAAGAACATTCTTAAAACCAAGCAATAATGTTAACACAGTTTTGGACATTCCTAAAACTTTGAAAATTACATTACATGTATAGTTACTTGTAGGAAACATTGGGAAAATGTTTTTACAACCTAAAATTGTTAGCTGTGTAAATGCTATTAAATTTGAAAGTAAAGAACACTCTTAAAAAATGGGAGAACCAAAAAAATAGATTTTCACAGTGATGATTTTTGTTTTTCCAAACAACCTGTCAGTGAAAAGTCACAAGAAACATTTTTCTTACTTTTACATAAAGAACCTTTCTCTGCTACAAAGTTTGCAATAAAAAGACTCTTCATGGACGAACACACCCTAACAAAAAACATCTAAGAACATTTATTTTTAAGAGTAAATGTTGCTTCTACAAGTGCTGGAATTAACTGTAATCATTATTTATTCCAAACTAGTGCTCACATGCGTTCGTTTCAGGCCTGTTAAACGTTTCTGTTGGTCATGGTTTCCATGGGCAGCCTCTCCCCAGATGGTCAAAATGGAGTCGTCTGGACATTTTGTTTGGTGCGGATAAACACATAAAGCCATGAGACTGTGTTGAGTCATTTCTAATTATCCAGAATATTACAAAGAGATGATTATCTTATCGCTTATTTGCCAAATACAAAGCGTTGGATAATTTTCATACTTTTCTTGAGCGTCTCAATTAGAACTAATGTGAAGCAAAAATAATTATCTTCTTCAGGGCATCTTCAATGCCTTTCAAAATGTCACATCGCTTCTGCTAGCTTGGAAAAAATAATGTGTTGTGGATTACAGTTCTAGCCTAACAGACATATATTACTCATTCCTGTAAACACAAGCTGTCTGAAATCTTTTCTGAGAGAGACAGCCGCAGATGACATCCGCAGTGGATTTTCAATACGTCAGTAGCTGCAACGTCACAATGAAGCAAAACAGTCAGACGCAGGGTGTAACTATATCCAGTTTGCCATTTGTACAATGAAATATAAGGTCAACTTTAAAGAAAATTCTGTAGAAAATTTTCGGGGCGAGAAGCAAAGTGCAGATTTAAGATTGAAGAGCGTTTTCACATTCGACTCCCAGACTCTGGACTAGCCATCCTGACAGGCCCAGACACATCAAATCAAATCAAATCTAGATAAAAAAAACCTAGATATCAAATCTACGTCTCTCTAGCCAAACATTCACATAGTGCTTAGCATAACCCTTTATTCCAGATAAAACTCTAATGATTATCTTGTGTTAGCAATTTTACTAATGAAGGCTATGCTAATTATTGTTTATTTGTCTCCCGTTTCTACCTCGGGATCCCGGGATAGTTACAGATGAGGCCATCTTCAGTTTGGATGACTTCAGAAGACCGATGACTTCTGAAGATGACACCAACATACTTCTGATTTAATGCATACACCGTATTAGCCATCGGCATAATCTGTACCATCTCAGACCTGTAAAATTCAAAAATCATTTATGACACACTCATTTGACAATGTACAGCTTTCATTTTCTGTAAAGCAGCTTAAGTAAATGTGAATTAAATTGAATCATCAAAAAGAGATGAATAATGACTTACTAGGTTTTTTCCAACCCAGAGATCGCGACTGAAAGGGCTGGACGTGCTCATCGTTGCCATGGTGGTTATCCTGCTTTGGTGAACACATCGTCTGTAAATAACTAGTTCGCATCCGTTTGGTGGTAGGTGAAAATTTGAGCAGTGACTCATTTCTAATTTTACTTTTGTGGTTATTGAAACATTTGCATATAGGCTTGAATGTAAAAGGAATAAAGCACAAAAGAATAATGTAAACAATATGATTAATCGCCAGATCTTACATAATGCAAAAACAATTGCAAAATATGTAGGTGACATTTTTGTTGTAAAAGAAATTCAAAAGAAGAAAAGAGTTGTGGTTCTTTAAATGCGTTCGTGACGGAAGACTGAATGACTTATGTCTTCCTCTATCACCTGCTGTCATGGCAACCAGTGGCATTGTTTGCCTGAATTGTCTTCAGTGAATCACCTCCCCTGAAGGTCGGGTATCTAACTCACCCATGCATTCACACTCACTTATTTATCCTCTTTAATGGTGCCACATCTCCCCTGCCTTCCTACAGTTTTACATACAGCTTCCTCATAGGACCTGCTGTCTGTAGCTGTCGTGACAGGTGATATCTGTTATCATCTGCTATCTGATATGTAAAAAATTATATTGCTTTCGGTATGGGAAACAGTTCCTGTAAATGCGGCATTGTGCTGGAATAACGTCTTTGCAATTGTCAATGTTATTGTATATGTTAAGGCTTTGCCCTCAGATGCCTTAAAGGAAGATATTGGAGATTGTTTACCCACATGGTTACACCCTAAAACGAAGTTTATCTTTGCTTGTAAACAATGTCAATTGAACAAAGGTTAAGCATATGAACAGAATGCCAGCCTGAACACACCCTGCATGCCAACCTTGAGTTACAGTGAAAAGCTGTCACGAAAAGCAATGAAATTTTATAAGGACGATATACAGCCTTGCACATTTATTTTAAAAGCACACATTATTTTATTAGTTCATATTGAATTACAAAGTTAAAATGTTGCAGAAGCTCAGCTGGTACAGCATTGCAATAGTAGCGCAAAAGGTTGTGGGTTCGATTTTCAGAGGAACACACATTGTACTATAAGTTGCTTTGGATAAAAGCATATGCAAATATGTAAAATGATTTATATATTATATTTTAAGTACAACATTTATGACTTACTGAATACAATTTGAGGTTGTAAGAACGTTTCCCTAACGTTTCCATTAAGTAACAAAAATTTTATTTTAAATGTTTTAGGAATGTTATTGTTAATTTTTGCTTGGTTATATAATGGTATTTAAACAATTTTTCATGCTATAACGTTCAAAAACATTCCACGAATACATTAAGAATTACGCTTTTGATATATACGATATACATAATGTTAAAAAAGTTCTGCTAATGTTACTGCAAGAAAGTTTTTGACAAGAGCTTTGAGAGAACATTAGCCAACGTTCTGAGAACGTTCCCTGCTCGATGAGGTAATAACGCTTATGTTCTGAGCTCAATGCATTACATTCTACATTCCTGCAGCTCGTTGACACTGTAAATGAAACAATAGCTCAACAATCACGATAGGTGGGCGCATGGGCCATCGTCAACATGACAACAATTTTTTGTTTGTCTGTTATGAATCAGCATGACATTCAACGTCCACCATCACTGTCCTACTTTTGAAAATCACACACACACAAACAAACAAACCCACACTTCCAGTGACTCACGCCTTTCCACCCTTTTATCGACTGAAACTGCGGTGCTGGACGGACAAACAGATGCGCTGGTTTGCATATGCATGACATCGTTAAACTGTCTTGTATATACACACTGACAAAGACAATCTAGGTGAATTTACTCCACAGTCTTCGCATTATAGTTGACGTGCGCAATAATTTACAGAGACGACGGGCTGAAGGGTAAATGATTTCTAAAATAAATAAATGAGAAAAGAAAGACCCCTTCCTTTTTTTCTGCACTCCTGTAGTCCACTGTGGCCTAGTTCCACTATCTCTCTGTTTCCCATGATGCCTAGAGGCAGCGTGGGACACGCTCTCTGTGCAACCCTATCTCTTTATGTCTCACTCTCCTTTCATCCCTTATCACAAAGCAATAAACTTCCTTCATTTATTCAGTCATTTATTTCCCTCTATCCTGTGTTTGGCTTCGCTCGGACCCATCCTGAGAAACTGGTAATTACATTTCGCCCCTTTTTCTTTGGTCATACGTTGGCCATTTTCTCGCACAATGATCGTTCCCCCACCCATTCACTCATCTGCCATTATTTATTTGAAAAGATGAATATACATAATAATCCTCTTAGGTAAGCTGAATGGATAAAAGCTGTGGTCATGTAATTGTGTTTGTGGTTATTTGTGCTTGAGCTTTTAAATCATGGGGTTCCAATCATTTTCATATTATTTACAATGTAATAGTTGTTTGGTGATTTGCAACATTACACTGGGTGGAAGATTATTGCCTACGCCCTCAGAAAAACATGCGAGAGAAAGAAATGCGAATACATGTGCGTTTAAACGCAACAATTATTTAAGCAACAATGATTATTACATACAGGCAAACCTTTATCATCTAAAAATGTATATTTTTACCATAAAACGCCTTTTTTCTTTGTTTACGTCTGACTGAAAAATGGGGAATTAGTGACCTCTAGTGGTGACTTTGGGCACATCGCATTCCGGCTTACATAACAGAAGTTTATCCATTCTTTGCATACTCAGCTCACAGACTAAGCTGTGTAAACAACATTAGTATTCATCTACCACTCATGGCTCTTCCATTACACAATGTTACAAACTTTAAATTCAACCACCTTTTGTTTATTCTGTTAACTTTAGAAAATGGGTCTTTTGGCAGATAAAAAGAACAAACGGATTTATAACTAAATATTGTGTGCTCACTTCAGGATTTATAATAATAGCTGGAGTTTGTAGAGACTCAGTAAAATTCAGCTGTGGATAGTTAAAAAAACCTTATAAGCCTAATAATAACTAGAAATCACATCCATTATCAATTTGTGTCTATTTTCCTGGCCAGTATTTTTGTTTCCAGTGAAAAAGAACGGCAAAGCAGACAGTAAATGAGAGACTGAGCGAATATAAAAAAGTGTGGTTTACATCAACAAGCAAAAATCTGTTAGTGGTTGACCATGCCAGGAATGGAAACAAGTATGGAAAACTTTTTGTGTCTGTTTTTTCCCTCTTGCCTGGAAAGTGGAGTTTTGGTACGTGGTGGCTGGAAAGATTAGCCACGCTTCACAGACGCGACAGAAACGAAGAGATGAATTGAGAGGGAGCAATGGAGGTCCAGGAAAATGTTGAAGGTGGCTATGACCTACTTAGGGGAAAAAGAAAACACGCAACGGGAAGCATGTGCACACATTTATGAATGCACACAAACACACACAGTATAGATGCACACGGCTAGATGCTCACAAACGTTCGGGTGCAGGCGCAGAAACTAACGTGTCACATCTTAGAAGTGGGTCAGAATATCCTATTTACTCCTGACAATTATCTACATGAGCGATTCAAGGCCACGCGGATGTCCAGGCGACAGCTGAAGGATCTATTGCATTTTCCATTGCAACGGCCGCTCAGAGGCAGCTGCGTCATTTTAAAATGCAACCAATTGATTAACACGCATCCGTCAGATGAAAGCATGCACACAGCTCTCGCAGTAATTTACCTTTGCTGTACCAGATCTAACAGTTTGTTAGAAACGAGGCCATTTGTGCTTAAATAACCACAAATTAAATACTGCAACAATATGTAATTTCCTGGGAGTCAATCCCATCTGTGCATCAGTGTGTTTCCTGTGGGATCTAAAAATAATCCACGCGGTGATATTTAATTAGGTGCGGCAACATTATAGCTTACAGAAATCCTGTGCCATATGGGGAGAATTAAGACACAGTGAGTTGACGAGGCTTTTCTTTGTGTCTGGAAAGATTCGTGAAGTGAGAGAACATGAAAGTGTGTTGCAAATGTGAAACCAATGTTCTAAATAAACAACACAGCCTGGTTTTGCACATTATACGTGCATAAAGTCTCTGACTCGGCAATAATTCAACAGCGCATTGTGATCTTCAAACCGTGCTTTTGCACAACAAAAAATATCACCAACTTAAATCAGTTTCTTAAAAGAGTAGGTCACCAATAAAATAGATATAATGCACTAGTTGTCAAATAATAATAATGTAAATAATCAAATAATGTTTGAAGAGTATGTTGCACAAAAGCATTTTTAAACTATTGCTCAGAAGGACCTACTGTAATATAAAGCCAAATTAAAGGTCTCTGGTAAGCACAACAATCACATTCACAATCACACATGATTATCTCAAGAGATAAAGCTCAAAGGTGATTGTTATGACTCTCATAAATATGACATTTTCACAGGGTGACTTTTACTGTATAAACATATTCAAGCACAGTTAACCTGAAGATGTTCAAAACAAGGGCAGAATAACAAAACAAGCTCTGTATCTACGCTCAGAAAAACCTTGAGGTTGTCTTGTGATCATCTCACACATACAAATGTGATGTTGTGGATACCAGCATCATTTTTCATTATTATTAATTTCATTCTGACATGCTGACTACTTAAACCTAAAAGTAAAAATTACCATAAACAAGGAGATAAAGACTGAAAAAATGTTTATCATTAAATACACACAAGGTTTGCAGCTAAACATGTTAGCAACACTGTGCTAACAGGAGCAGGGCCATATAAGCTGATAAAACGCATACCATGAAAACACTGCAAGTTGCCTTGGATACGAGCATTTGCCAAATGTATAAATGTAAGATTAACACATTATAAGGTTTATAATACCAAACAGGTGATAGACGTACAGCTGAGTTTCTCCATACATTTTGTGTGTCTGTGAGGTGCCCTATCCCTCCTGCAGGGGTCATGATGTCCACACCCCACAGATTAAACAAATATCAGCATTAAAACACTCAGGTTTCTTAAAATGGCTCAAGGAAGGTTGGGAAGAGTGCAAAACAGACAAAGAAACCTCTGGACTTCCCTTCGAACAGAAGACAAGTCCTGTTTTTCCAAGTTCCATGTAACATAATGCAGTAAACATGTCCAGATACAAACATTGTGTCATTGATTTAACATTTGTTTTCAAACACATGTTTGTTGCTCTAAGCACTTTTATGAAACCATCTGCTTGGTCTATGTTATTTGTACTACAGCTTAGAGATGACTGACACGCCTGACAATATTTTCCATACATTCCAATAACGTTCAAATACCTACAAAGGGAATTTTACCCCGACATTAAGAATGCATTTGAATTCTTTTGGCATACTACATATATGTTCTCTGGGAATTGAACCCGTGACCCCTGTTTCGGTGCGCTGCAATTAAAAAAACCCTTATGCAACCTTGAAACAGAAGAGCACGTAGGGCAGAGGTCTGTACCTGCATACTTATTGTATGACAATGCGTGTCAATCACAGTGTTGAAGACAATACATTGAGCTCGTGTATTCACACATCAGGTGAAACCTGAATCTGACGTTCTAGCTTTTTATGTAACTGATACCAGAACAGCAAATCCTGGAAGATTTCTGACCCAGAATCTCATCTGTGGGATAAAAGGAAGGATAAAATGACCCCAATTGACACCTTAACAACTGAGATTAAACCTTTTGGCTCCCGTTTCTGCTGTGTCACAAAGAGGCTCAATAATTTATTACCGGTGACATTTCATCATACCTTAGATTAAATATAGAAAGAGATCCTTCCTCTTTCTTTTGTTTTTCGTATGAAAGTTAATGGCATAATGGAGGTACATTGAACTGCTTAGTGTTATACATTTGCCATTAATCAAAACCTGAATTTCACTAATAGGATAAAATCAGTCTCTGGTTTGTAATGGAAATCACTTCAGTATAGAAATTATGACACAGATAAGGAGCACATTTTTAGATAAAGGTTTATTTGGTTATTAAATTAAAAAAATTCCACTTTTCTCAGTGGTTGTGTGCATACAGTGGAACTCAATGGGTGCCACTGTTGTTTGGTTACCAACACACACTTCATAATCTTCTTTTGTGTTTCCCAGGAGCAAAAAAAAAAAGTCATACAGGTTTGGAATGACATGCAGATGGGTAAATAATGAGAAAATTAACATTTTTGGGTGAACTTTTCCTTTAAAACTGAAGTGACCACTGAATATATCTTCAGTGTGTGTGGCCTTCATATGTGTTGCTGTGTTTAGGTTGAGAAATGTATTCGAATGAGATCACATTTATCTTGTTAAAAGATAAAATATTGTTTTTCAGTTACCTCTCACAGAAGCAGCATTATAGCTGATACACACGTCACCAGCTACCGACAAGCCTGAAAACTTGTACACACAAGGTTGTGTATGTTTGTGTGTATTCAGCTCAATTCAGACAGATGTCTTGGGGAAAAAAAACAGATACCTTTTCAAAGGGTTATGCTTTATTTGGAGAGTGTATGTGTGAATATACCATCTCAATCCACTCTCATCTCTATTATAGACTGACCCTTGACCTTTGTATCCATGACAACACGGCGCCTTCCAATCAGCGCATTGAACCGCACAAAATCGGGGGGCCTGCACTCCTCCATGTCGTTTCAGACAAAGTCTGTGCGTCAGTCAGTGTTTTTGAAAACACGGAGTGATTTTCAGAAGTATTCTTACACAACCCTTTTTATTTCTGCAGTTCTAGTACTTTCTCTAAACAACCTAAAAATGCAATGAGGTTATTATAGATTATATATCCGTTTAGGAAGAAAATGTGACATTTGTAATAAAAACACTTCACTACACCTGGAAATTCATTAAATTTCTATACATTGAATTAATAGTTGAGTGTTTCTTTAATGACACACGTATCACATCAGTTATACACTTCTGTGTCGCTTCTGGTGCTCTGTGTATTTGTGCCTGACTCGATTTCTTTTGATTACAGATTATTGTACTCAGACAGGCCTGAATTAGATTAATTACTCTTGGGGCTGTTTCCTGCTGAAATGAACACTGTGTTCTCTACTGTCTAACTCAATGATCTGTCTGAAGTTACATGTTCCCCTGTTTACACATCACCCTGTCTGAAGATTAGCTGCTGATTGGCCACTGTTGTTATAGCAACACATTTTTACATTATTGCCCAATAAAAAAATATACTATTACACTGTATTTTGGACTTTTGTGACAACATGCCCCAAAGTAACCAACATGTACCATGAAACAGCTATTATAGTCCTTTTTTTAGCTGAATTTAAAGTGTTTAACCTTTATAAAACACAAAGCGTTCATTATAACAAATATAACTCAAAAATATCAAATCTTTGTTTTAGCCAACAAATAGTTTAATAAATCAATTGTATAAATGTCAGGTATAACATTAGCATTAGCTTGGGTGCGTTGGGTGACAATCTGAACTAATGAGGCCTTTCTATTAATTGCAACCTCCGAATGGGGTATTCTTGATAACACTGCCCCCGTGTGGATTCAACGAACATCTGCACCTCTGACTCCTGTACACAAAACATCCATCAGGTTTTTATATACATGTAACATGTCTAGCAGCCCACCCCAAGACATTTGGACCATAAACAACATTATTTCGACCATTATTTTATGCCATTAGGTTATTTCAGTATTTTACTGGACGATTATTCCAGCTAACAGAGAACGTTCTCTAAAAGTTGTCTTAGTTATCAACATGGAGTAACGTTACTAGAACATTTACTAACGTTATATATCACACATCAACAAAGTTATTCTTAAGTGGTTAGTGGCATTTTTTTAAAGTTACAGAATTAAAATGTTTGAATATAAGCAACCTAACGTTAATACAACGTCCAAAAAAACGAACACACAACCTAAATGCCAACACCTAAAATTGTGTTGGCATCCTGAACATGTTGCCCATAAACATCATCAACAAAAGGATTTATTCCACTGACCTTCCCTGGTGAGAGACGCTGAACTCGTTAAAATTCCACTTCCATGCCAAAACCCGACGAGGTTACATGAATTTGTCTGGCACTGAATGGTCAGATATAAATATTCATAAGCCTTCAAGGCTGGAAATAAAATAAAACGGAGAAGATGAGGTTTAGATTCATTACAAGGTTTCTGGCGTTTCTACAAGCACATTTCTGCTATTCTGTAATCATGCTTCTATGTTACTTGCGCACCACAAATTGTCCTGCGGTGCCATAAGAAAAGAAAGAACATAATGATATAAAGAACCATTGAAGTGATGAGAACTGATCTTAGAACAGTTATTGCGTTTTAAATCTGAATGAATACAACAGTAAAAACTAACACACACTGATTTCTCAGGTTTACAGGTTGATTAATAGCAACTAGTCAAAAAGAAACGAATATGTAGTATTTAAAGAGACACTTCCCCCAAAAAATGAAAATTTTAAAACCATTTTTACCCCTCTGTGATACACGAAAGAAGAAAATTTGGTCTGTTAGCTACACAAAGTTTAGGGTTAAAGGCACAAATAGTGTGTGATATCTAAAATAACACTGCTTAAAGGCCAGCTCTGACTCAGAGTTGTAAACCAACCTCATATTATCCACTTCATCATTTTTAGAGGTCTCGTAATTTTCAGTGAGGTAAAATACATAAAATGTGATGTGTGAGGGCGACAGAAAAATGACACAAAAAACCCAGTCAGGTTCTCGATGGTTTATTAGAACAGGAAATGATAAAACAGAGCACAGATTCCATGCTCAATGACAGTCAGAACTAAGGACAATGACTTTTTAAATGCAAAAATGTGTGTGTAGGAACACGCGTTGGTGTGTTTTTGTCCTTGTGTGTGCATTTGTGCTGTTGATTTTGAAAGCATGCATGTGACTGTCTGATTGGTGGAGAATATAAGGGCACACAGTAGTATGTAGTGTAGAAGTACACACTACCTCTGTGGACTGGGACCGAGGCTGTGTTCATGCAGATAGTTCACTTAAATTACATTTAAGCACTGAAATAATTATGTACACTGAAAAGGGACACGATTTGTCATTTTATGACAATGGGCCCAGTAACACGAACGGCCTCCGGTGCGAGACAGGTCAGAAGTCTATCACAGTAAAAGTGATTTTTTTCTTCTTTTCTTTCTTTCAGAAGAAACGTCTCCGATTTGTCAGAAAAGGCTTTGCACAGTTCATGAATTAGGATCAAACACTGAAATTCAGGTCACAGTCGGAGCAAAATAGTTTTCATTGTCATCATAATTAAAAGAATTCACACACCAGAGAGCAAAATAAATCACTTGCACGAAATCATAAACCAACCGAAAACATTACCACAAAAACAAACAAACAAACCAACAAACAAATATAAAAATGAAGATATCAGTAATGGCTAATATATTCTCTACAACTTTACAAAAATGCAGACTCTATTTGTGCTTGTCAGATGTCAGATTTTGCAGAGTGAAAGCATGTCATGTCAAAACAAACCATTTCTTTTCTGTTTGAATCTTCTCATTTCGGGTGGCCCATTAGTTGTGGCAGTTTGTGGCTGGGGGCATGTAAAAATCTCAGGGCTTTTAAAGACAAAACGAAAACAGAAAAACGGCCGTCTGACAATGAGACTGCCTCCAGCACATGTCCTCACTGTCCACAGACAGCATTTTAATTGGAAGATGGAGAAGAGGGAGATTTATAAAACACGCTAGATATATTTCTGTCCAAACAAAACGAAAACAGAGTTTTTATGACCTGTTCTATTTATGAGAGTTACGACACGGAAAACAGTGAAACAACTCTCGCTTATTTTCTTTTCCCGGGAACAAATTTTATAGAGCTAGAGCGTAAATTAACTCCATTTCACTGGCTCGAAATCCTTCTTTGTTTCTTCTCTTACTCAAAGTTTTTTTTGGAGTAACCCAGGCAGTGCTCTGAGATTCACAAACAACTGTAAATAGAATTGTACAAAATGAGTCCCTTTCGTTTGGTGTTTGTTTGTTCAAGATTATACATTTGTGTATTGCAGTAAGGGGTGAGGTTATATCTAAGAGAAGATGCGCTTGGATGCCCTGCCTTTTTTGCCCGGGGTTTTACTGCCCACATCTAATGTAATTGCTTTCAAAAATCAGGCTTTAAAGAACTGTAAGCAAGTGGGTGACTTCATTTCTGCACGTCCACATCTCTCATGATCATCTCTGGGCCTTATTAGGCCAAGACGGACTTAGTGTAATCGTGCATGTTCCACCTAATCGTGCAACGGAGTGAGAAAGCCCCTGAGATGGTGAGAGGGCACGAGCATGCATGGGTGGGCAGGTGGGATTCACTAAAGTGTTTATCTATGGATCTATGTGTATTTGGGGTGCTGCAAGCTTTGGATTGAGGGCAAAAGAGTTGAATAGTGGCAATACTTTTAAATAAACAACAAAGTCAGTACAAGTGAAATTGTAAAGCAATTAAATACCGAGTTGTAGCTTAGAACTCAGTCATGCATTGGCACTTAAAACCTATAAATGATACACTTCATTAATCTCTTTACTCTTCTGCTTCAATGCTTTCATCCTTCCACATTAAAATAAGAAAGCGCTCTCTCTATCAACACCACGCCAGACTTCTCATTTGGAACACAGCCTGCTTTCAAACAGAGACATTTCTCATGCTGGAATTTTAAAGTGTTGTTGCTTGTTGCACGTATGGCCTTATCATCAAACATTGGGCGCTGACATGTCAAACCCTCTCAGGCCCTGAGAACTGAGTAGCACAACCTCACTTCTTAATTTGCATTACTGCCCTCTAGTGGAGACATCAGTGCAACGCTAGGTGAATTATGGGCGGCCTTCCGGGTAGAAAGTAGAGATAACGCCGTTCAGTGAGAGGTGAATGAATGGAATAGTTCACTGTTTCTTTCATGCCCCTCGTGGGGTTTACAACCCTGAAACAAACAAACACCAATCCAAAGAGAGCCTGAGGAAACTGAACAATGGCTGAAGTGGGCACAGGGCCACTGGCAGCTCGGTGGGTTTGATTTTTTTGCTCTCCATCTAAATGTTACATTGTATTCATCTGCCCCTGATTCTGTGCGGTTTCTGAGGGCCGGGAGTGAGTGGGGACCCAGAGGGGCCCGATCTGTCTGGCATCTCATTGACATTCTCCTGGGCTGGGCTGATGGCTCGGCCTCTGTGAGGCCATGACTCTTAACGGCTATTTGTTGTTGGGATGGTCTTCTCTGGCTGGGCTGCACAAAGAGTCTCAGTGTCACAGATACACTCTGAATGCAGCTCCCCAGCGGCCCAACTCGGCCCAGACAACCAAGCTCACATTCTAGTCAATGGACTGCAGAGAAGGAAAAAAAGAAAAAGAGACAGAAACACTGGAAGAGAAAGTGTTTCGACACTTCTTTCTAATCGACTTCTCTTGGAAAAAAACATGGTTTTGGAAGCACCATATATTTTTTTCAAACATTTTATACCCAGCTAACAGGGAACTTTCTGATAACCAAGCAATAACAGTGATACAACATCTTTAAAAAAGCCCATTTTGAACACCTAGAACATTCAAAACAACATTTTGAAGGTTTTTGTTACTTAATGGAAACATTAGGGGCATGTTCTTACAACCTAAAATTGTTAGCTGGGTATACAAAGAGAGAGAGAGAGAGAGAAAGAGAGAGAGTGAGACAGAGGGAGAGACAGAAAGAGAGAGACACGGAGAGAGAGAGAGAAAGAGAGAGAGAAAAAAGAGGGAGAAAGAGGGAATAATCCTGTTTCAAATCAAAAGTGTAGGTATACAAAAAACAATAAAATGTTGGTGTATAAAAATACACCAATAACCTTCTTAGTTTTGGAAACCATATTATATGTATACATATAGAATATATATATAGAAAAACCAAAATAAATGGGTCCACCCAACAACATATATTCCTGTACACAACACAAGTTATTTCCACAGTGCTTCTCTGATTCTTTAACAGCAACACTCTGCTGTTGGCGCTGGTGTCCAGAAAGCATGGTTTGATTGATCCATGACTTTTGGCTAATGCTGTCCTTCACTCACTCACATCTGATATAACAGCACACAGGTCTGTAGATAAAGTCACATGGCAGTTGTCTTGATTGCTTCCTGACACTTAATTGTGGGTTTGGGGGGAGTCAGTTGACATCAGATTCATTTATGAAACTCCAGTGTCGCTCGACCATGTGGTTTTTGTGTTCACATTTACTCTGGTGAGCACATTTTTCTGGCTGAATCCAGTTTTGGTGTAGCTCACACGCTTACACATATGTACACACACGCAAACAAACATAAGGAAGATTCAGTTCTCTTCAAAGGCCCCGGGACGCACACAGTTGCCTGTTTATCACAGGCACAAACGGAAAGCAAGCGAAAGGTGAAAACGAAACGGATCCAGAATGGTTCACAGGGCGCGAGGTTACAAACAGAGACAATCCGCGACAACTTCTGTTTGCTAAACAGTCAACGTCGCCATTTGCAGAATTATGATTATGTTGCATTTCTTCTCCCATCTCCCAACACCTCCTTGTTATTCCCAAGCAATCCTTCCATTTTATTAGACAAGGCGTGATATAAGCCGCTAATGTGCTAACGTGCTAAGCGACATCATGCCACAGGCTGGGTGAACAGCCTTAAGGACCACAGCTTCAACACCATTAACACTCCTGTTCTCTCTCACTCATGTGATATCTGGCTGATTTATCACATCTGCAGTCCTGGAGCTCAGCCACTGGTGGGGGATTTTGAAGACACACTGGATGGCAGTGAGTGAGGACAGGTAGGGCAGGATTACAAAAGGAGAGTGAGTCTTGTTTGAGTCTGTTTTATGGGTGATACGGTTCTGAAGGGTGTGAACAGGCCTGGACTACTCACTGTCCGTTAGGGTTCCGTTCATTTACACTTCTCACCAGCAGATGGCTCACATCTTGTAGCTCACTGAGCCCCCGTTGGGTGTGGTGGGATGGTCGGATTAGCGCAGCATTAGTGCGTGGCTGAATTGGATAGGGGTGGTGGCTGGAAGGGGTCGCGTTGTTGGTATTAAAGTTTAGCCCGTCGCGGGACCAACGCAGGTGTTCGCCGTAGTCCGTCTGCGTGGTCGGAGCTGACACCACTCTTCTGCGGTCAGGGGAGTCCTGAGGGGTTGCTGGGTAGTTGTACTCTCCAGCAGAGTTGCGTGTTGTTGGGGCGGACAGTCGCCCACCCTGCTCCCGCTGACTGGGCGGATGGGAGAGTATGAGATAGCGTTGGCGCTCTGAATGAGGGGGACCGTCGCCTGATCCCTCTTGCCGCCCACCCTGCAGGTATTTGGAGCTCAGGTATATGACTGCAGAATTAGCTGGGCAGGGTGTTCCTGTTTGGGTGAGGAAAGCATGGGTCTGTTCCCAATCGCAGTCTGTGAGGTGAACGTTGGGGGTGGGCCGTTTTTGCTGTAGAGGAGTTTGCTCAGGTGTAGGAAGTCCTGGGTCTATGTCTCCAGACTTTGGCCAGCCATTGGAGAACAGATTCTCCACTTGTGAGCGAGGTCGATCGCCACCACTGATTCGTGCCACGCTGATCACAGAACCCGTGCGGCCGTGTCCCAGCATGCTCTGCTCCTTGTCACCCTTGCGACGACTCCCCAGGCCAGATCCACCACCCCTGGATCGCTGGCGATGCTTGAGGCTCATTATCCAGCACACCATCAGTCCTGACAGCGCCGCTCCAGTGGCAAACGCAGAAACTGCAGACACCACCAGAAGGTTCACAGACACCAAGCCATCTGGTTCCTCTATGAAACTCTCTTGCAGGAGACCTAATCACACACATAAAAGAAAAACAGTCAGATTCTTACCATAAGGAGAGCATTCATAACTAAAATAAATCAGAACTAAATGAGTTTTTTTCAGCCAAAAAAAGTCACTAATTCCCTATGGGGGTAGAAAATGTAGTTCAGTAAAGGTAAATATCAGACTAATTGCATTCATTACCTAATGTTGATGGTGATTTTAACAGCTGTAATAACTGTCTTCCAGATTTAAAGTATCCATCATCCATGATATGTTTTGGAACATTAACTTTCAAAAACGTCTAGCACTGAATAATTGTGACAAACGCTGAAGCTTGTAAGTTGTATTACCAATTATAAAGTGCCCCGGGTGTCTATGCACTGCAGATAAACACACACAGAGAGTGAAGAGTGATGAAAGCAATGGATACCGTTCACTTTAAAATGACAAAAGACTTGAGTTCTTTGAGGAACACTAATGAATTATTGATGATAAAAAACAGGGAAGCATAAAAACTGCTGCAATGGATCAATTGGTAAAATATCAGGAGGCCTTTTCGTCAGTGGAGTACAAGCTCCAAGGACTGCTATTGATAAAACCGGACTGAATCTATATTTCAAGCCAGATGGTTTAAGATTCAGTCTGAAGGCCTCCCCTTCAAAATCCAGTTCAACAGAGACTGCAGACGAGCCCAATAAATGTTTACTAAAAGCAGCAGTAATGGAATATAATAGCTGGATGTTTGGGTACGACACAGCTAACAAAAAAACATGGGCTGGTGCTTTTCTCAAAAAGTTCACTCAAAGTTATCAAAAACATTCTTGCAATAAAATTAGAATAATGTTTTTTAACGTTATATATCATCAACATTAATAAACCTAACCAAATGTTTGAAGAACGTTCTTATATCCAAACAATAACATTAATGGAACATCTAAAAAACTGAACGTTTTGAACATTTCTAGAACTTTTTAAACGTTTTTGTTACTTAAAGGAAACGTTAGGGAACATTCTCACCACCTAAAATTGTTAGCTGGGAACATGTCAAAGGCTCAACAAAATGAAACAAACAAACAGACATTTGATTGGACAAAAATCTGTGTAGCACAAGATGAGTTATCAATATTTGTAGTCTATGTTCCCAGAAGAGAATGTGTTTACAGTTTTAAGTGCTTATTTAAGTGCATATTAAGTGCTTAAAGTAAATTTCAGCATTGTGGAGTAGCAAATAGACAATTCTAAAAGTAACACATATGGACTAAAAGCAACAAAACTGTGGCTTTCTACAGAAAATATTTCCACGGTCACTCAGCACTGAAAACAAACACAAAAACATGCGATTGTGGATGGAACGCTCTTGGAACAAATTAATTTAATTGTCTGACAAATACATCACAATAGAGACAAATTGTAACAATTTCACTCTGTTGAAAATAAACAGCCTTAATTAGCACTCACAGCCGTTTGTTTAAGAACACAAATAAAACGAGAAAAGGGAAGGACACAATCAATAAAAACGCTGCTATGATAATTAGCTCATAATAGCTGCCTCGGTGTGGGTGTCTGTGTGTACAGAATTAAAAGCTATTTGTCAGCTGGGTACAGATATCAGTTCACGGAGACGTGTTTTGACAGAGTGCCTATCAATTTTCTGGAGATACATGCTTGCTTTGACTGTATTCACTTTGGAGGGACAGACCACATTACCAAAATGACACCTCAAATCCATCAACGTATTCATGTGCATGCATTCATTATCTTTCTCTGTCCTTTTCTACACCCTTCTATGTTGTGTTTATCTCTGTCTCTGCCCTGCCACCGCTCGCTGCCAGTCTCATTTCAGCTCCGAAACCGAGCGTTTCCTGTTTGGTTTGTGGTTGAGGCATTCTATTTATCCAGTCAGAGACAGATACCAGGTGTGTGTACCTTTTCCCAGTATGCTAATTGCTGTCTAAAGAGTGGCAAACTATTTGTTTTTGTTTTATCATCATTATGATTTATGTTTCAGCTGCTGGCAGGGAGTGGCTGCATATCTGTTAGAAGTTGAATAAACATTGTTGGCATGGGGCGGTTTATTTTCACGAGCCACTGACAAAAACGGCTCGTGTTTACCCTCTCAGACCGCTTGGCATTCAGGCGGACCCCAGCCGGCACAGGGGAGAGGGGGTCTTGGGGTCTGGAAGGATGTGGTGAACCGGGTGGGACGATGCTGTTTTGTAGGTTGTGTTTACGTTCATCTGCGTTGTGTTTACATGCGGCGCTAGGTAAACAGGTAAAAGATAGCGAAACGTCTGATTGCTTGAAGACTAAATTGCTCTACACTCTGTGATCTTTTAAACAAACTCTGAGGGAAGGGCGGCCCAAATGTGCCTTTGTCTAAAACTGCTTCCACTAAGGTCTTACCCAGCTAAACGAAGATAACGTTCTCTAAATTTCTCTTAAAACGTTCCAGCATTAACGTTAGTAGAACTTTTCTAATGTTACATATCACATATATCAAAAATGTTATTTTTAATATTTAGGAACGTTTTAAAAATCCTTCTGTTAGTGTTTACAATCAAAAGCATATGTTCCCAAAACTGGAAGTGTTGAACGTTCCTAGGAATTTCAAAATTCAACATTCTTACAACCTAAAATTGATAGCTGGGTAGGTCACCAAGAACTCTCTGAAAACTCTCCGAAATCTCTAAAACCAAACTAAAGCGGTATTTAGACTGGATTATTTTCCCAATTGTTTCAGTTTATTAACACAGGACATCTGCAAATATAAACATACCCTCGTAAAATAGTCTAAACCCATAATGAACATTTGTTGCTTTAGTAATGACAGTTAAAATAAACAAGGAGCAGGTGTGAAGTAAAAGAAAAATGTTTAATTCACTTTCCAGACACAAAATCTGTGAAACACATCCACCTGAGATCCTCAGGGAAAACTAGTCCAGTCCAAATAGGGCTTTAGTTCTTAAGCAGCATTATGACCTACATCAAACGCTCCCAATACGTGCAAGTTGTTTTGTTCTTGGGCACAACACTGATGGTGCCTCTGAAAATATTACCCAAACCACACTGGGCTTTCTCCATAATGAAAGAGATGCATTAAAACACCCGTCTGTCTGGAGGGCCACCTCTCACTCTCTTTCTTCTCCTCTCTCTCGCCCGCAATGTGTTTTCCTCTTTACAACAGCAAGACACGGTGCACATATGCAATGAATAGATCCAGGCCATTATAGATGTTGCCTTTGTAGCCACTTAGCTTTGTCGTGACGGCTTAGGGAAACAAAACAAATAGATGGGAGTGGATGGGGGGTACGGTTTCTTTCTTTCCTCATTCCCGACGGTGTGACAGAATTCCTCTTTTCTCATTGACTTATTAAAGCTTAATGGAAGGCAGCCGGACTTCCAGGCTGGAGAACAACGAACTCGTCTTGAGCTGGAAGCTCCAATTACGGGTGTACAATAGTGGTGGATGATTCTGGTCTTGGAAGGCAATAGGCCAAGTGCTAAAAGACTCAGAGCCCAGGGACTAACTGCCTTGCTTTTCACTTTTTTCCATGGGCCTATTCACTAAAAGTTCCCTGAGTTTGATGTTTGTTGCTTATCTATCTATCAATCTGTCTATCTCCGTGAACATCCCCTCTTGCTCGTTCCTTGTTCCTCCACCCCTCCCCTCTCTCTTCCCTCTGCCATGTTCTTTCATCTTCTGCTGGCTGTCTGTCTCTGGGGATGTACCCTTATTCTTTAATTCCCCGTATCACTCTTCTTGCTCTCTTTCTCTATCGCTCTCTCTCTCCTCTTTCAACCTGTAAGCGGAGACGCGGCTAATGAAATGCTAGCAGGGCCCTGGCTGAGATCTCGTCATTAAAAACCTTAGGTGGAATATGGATTTTCTTAGCTCCAGCCTTCCTGAGGTTTATTAATTAACCGACCTTCGTTTGCTGGGTTTAGCGGGCGTGTGTTGGAAACAGGTTTTTATCTGGTGTGAAGAGATGCAGACTTATGTAACTCATGAAAGTCGTTATTCTTGCAGTAGTTTCTGCATTGCATTAGGCGCGGCTGCTGTGTGTGCGTGTGTATGTGTGTGTGTGTAGTTGTTCATGTTAGCATGAGGCTCACATGCGAGTGTGTAGATTTGTGTGTGAGAGTGTGTGTAGTGGCTTATGGTTCACTGGCTTTACTCATTATCTTTTCTCTTTCTGTCTCTGTCTCGTATTCTCTTGCCTCCACTCTAACTCTGTCTCTGACACACACACACACACACACACACACACACACACACACTTTCGTTCTCTGCAGAAAGACTGCAGGCTATTCTCTGTGTCTCTCTTTAGCTCTCGACTTCTTACTCGTCTCTTGCTGTGCTGAAGTTTTTTCTGTGTTAACACTGTTGGAAAGACCAACATTGCTGCTAACCAGCGTATGTTGTTTTGAAACTGTCCCCACCATGCCCCTTAACTAGCTTACCAGCAAGCCTCAACTGGCTTAACCAGAAAGACCATACCAGCACACCTACAACTTATGCACTGTTGTGCACTGATGAACAACATGCTGGTTTTCTAGCTAGTCCAACACTAAACAGAATTAACCAGCACTAGCCAAGCTCAACAAGTACAGGAAGGCGTTAGCAAGTACCAAATTAGATTTCCAGAGAATGCACGAGATGTATACAGCAGCTTAAACTCACTGCAAGTAATTTTGGATTAAAGTGTCTGCCAAATGTATAGATGTAATTGTACCCAGCACGGACCAGGACGGTAATTTATGTTGCTGTAAGCTGGTCTTTCAGCCCAGACGAAATCAGCACATTTTTTTAACCCGTCTGGTTCTAGGCAGGGTGTTTACAAAAAGATAGCAGCGATGACATTTATGGCTTCTTAGCTTACATTTAAAAGCCAAACTCTCAGATCAATACACAGCCTGCAGGTTTATGGACAGCAGCATGTGTTT
>JAZGTK010000834.1:0-50936 GCA_036877625.1 Ambastaia sidthimunki
TGTCTTTAAAGTGGTACAGCTAAGCATTAGGCTTAAAGGTAGAGAATGGAGGCAATTATAGATAACTGTATGTGTGGTATAGGTAACAAGTGCTGGTGCTTAATTGAATATAAGTTTTCATATGAAGCCAGCAGGAATGGCCATGACACCTACCTATGACACCACAACATATCTTAAGTTTGATATATCTTACTGTTAAAGAATGTAGGTCTACCCAAGCTTAGTCCAGGCTTCCGGATTTAAGCAAATAAATTAATTCTTAAAGATTAAGGGAAGCAGTCATTATTTCTTTAGATGCCTGCTTCTCTAAGCTGAGTGCATTATGACTCCTCCGCTGTGATTCTATTTCAATTTACTTCTGCACTGTAGTTGCAAGTACAAGTAGTATTGCAATACTGGGATATCTCACAGACTAAACAAATGTTCAAAATAATTATATTTTACAGAGGTTTGTGGAACTGTAATGATGTCTGTGACAGTGTAGCATTTCTTTAAAGTCTTTGATGTAATACAGACAGAGGATTTGAATGGAAAACAAAACAAAGCAGTTGTGGGAAGTGAAACAGATATTTCCTCCTCTGCAGTGTAGTGTGTGGGGCTGCACTGTAGTTTGGTGCCCCTCTTTTATAACACTTAAACACTACTGAGACTGATGCAAAATTGTTTGTCAATTTTCTGTAAACATGTTTACATATTAAATGTATCCAAAAACTTATGAGTATGATTTTATATATATATATATATATATATATATTTAAAATATTATAATAATTTAAAAATAGTATTTTTTTATTTTTTAAATAGTTATTAGTGTACAAACTGGGCAGGGTGTTTGAGTTCAGTTGTTTTGAACGTTAAGTGTTCCAGGACATGAGAAAGACATGCTCTGTCCTTATGTCACTCTGCCTTTATATCCTGCTGAGGCGGTACTGACGTTGCCACTCCCAGGTAAAAGATTAGTCAAGAGAAGTTACACGGGCACACAGCTTAAAAACAAGCAGGTGACCAACTTGCTAGCTAACCATTGCTTGTTTGCAGCTACACTGTTTGTAGCTTTTTTGCTAATTAAATTTGACTAAGCATCTGTCCACATGTTTGAAAATTTAAGGTATAAGTTTACTTGTTTCCAACTTGGTCTAGCATTATAAAGAGTTTAGTTTCTCACATGATTCCGGGCAGGAATTTGTGTAGGGGGCTGAAGTAGAAAGATCAGCACATGATGGACTGCACAATCATGGTTTTTGAACCACAGAAATTCCTTCTGATAAACTGTTTGACTTGGTTCCAAGAGTTCCTTTGTGATCAATTGCCGCTTTGGAGCGGCTCGATACAGGAAGACTCCTTTCTGAACCTGTGGGATGATAAGACACAAAGGCTTTCACACTGGCTTTAGAGCACAGAAAAAGATGGGTGGTGTTAAAGGGGTGGAGGGACTGAGGGGAGTTATGGAAGCAGCTGTGTCAGTGGCTTCCTGTGTGTAGCTTCCAGGCCTGTTACAGAGGAAAAGCCTGACATGTGACCTTTAGAAACCTCAGTCAGACAAAGAGACTTTTCAAACTCGTGTTCCATTTGCATACGCATCAACATTCAACGAACGTTACATGATCCGCATTGCACTTGTCCCAAAACAAATTAGCAAAAAATAGCTTCTGACAAAGGATAAAAGGTGGAACTTTTTGTTGTACTCAATTTTAATACTTACTTCTGTGACCTTGGAGGAAGGTTGTGGTAAACTATGTTAGATGCTTCTACGTAAATATGGTTGTGTTTATGTCATATTTATATCACCTCTAGGTGTCCTCAGCATTGAAAATGGATGATATCCAAGTTGAGTCTAAACCTCTTGTGGACAAGGACCTGCAGGTATGAACACTGATATCTTTGTCATGGCTTGCAATGAGAATGCAGTGAACTGATGTTGTTAGTGATAACCTACATTGTTTTCTCCTTCCTTTTAGGGGCTTAGAGAGGCAGTCCAGCTGCTGGCGATTAAGGCAAGCATTTCCTTTTTTTGCATTTTATTTGTACGGTTTGCTGCTTTTGCAACTTTCACTATCATGTACCATACATGGCATAGAACATTAAAGTTGCAAATTCAATATTTAATGAAAGCAATTTCTGTCGATCTACATACATAACTTAAAAAAAAGCAGAATGGCCAGTAATCATGGATATCTTTACTAAGTGCAAATTGCAACTGGTGATATTTGCCAATTTCAGCCCATTATTTACCGTCTCGTATGGTCAGTAAAGGGACTGAATAATGATTACATGCCATATTTTTATTATTATTAAAAGCATTATTTTTTTATTCTCAGATTTCATTATAATTATATATTTTTTTTTTATGCCATTGGGCTCAATATGGCTGCTTGTGGCATTATAGCAGCGCTCCACACTATCAAAGCCTCATACAGGCAAGGCAGAACCTACCAATGTGAAGATAACATAGCCGACTGGCCTCTCGTGCTCATCCTTGCACAGATTAAAGTCCTTAAGTTTGCAGGTCATGTATTTAATAAAAGACCAGTGACGTGGGCTGCTGAGGGATGCACCAGCCATCTGCCCTAGAGGCTCACGCAGGGCTTG
Organism: Ambastaia sidthimunki; assembly: GCA_036877625.1. NCBI lineage: Eukaryota > Metazoa > Chordata > Actinopteri > Cypriniformes > Botiidae > Ambastaia > Ambastaia sidthimunki. The sequence continues at coordinate 2,590 of JAZGTK010000834.1, forward strand.
TCCCGTTTAAAGAGATTAGTGCCAATGGGGAGACAACATATGTGTGTATTCAGGCAGTATACAAGGCTAAGTGTTACATCCATGTGTTAAAGATGTTATTTGAGTATCTCACAAACTTGTTTACCCTTGAGGCAGCAGAAACTATTTTCTGCCCCATCAGCTTGTTGATCTTTGACTAATGCCGTACCCTTAAAAGACATTTGTCATTGACTATTGCAGTTGATGTTTTTTGTCAGTGATCAATCACTAGTGTTAAATTAACTGCAAAAAAGTTAAATTGAAAGTTAAAGTTCAATCAGTTGGAGTTGATTTATATTTGGTTGGTTTTAGTGATTGTTCAGTTTCCATTTTAAATGTTTGATTCTAAGTTGATTGATTCTATGTTCTTCTTACAACTGTGACACAATTATTTACCACCGTTCTCGTGGCATTTTGGCTTGGCACGCTTGCCTACATTTTCCAGTGCAGGCAACCTCGAGCATCTGACACGAGCTGATCCAATTTACGGATGTCTCTAACTAGAATTAGCTTGTTTTGATCTTGGTGCAAAGCATGCTGGGAGCCTGGGGCTTATGTCGAGTAATGGCTACAGGGGTATAAAACCCTGCTGCACAGAATATTAGCAAAGCACGCACACAGGAGCTTATATTGGATCTTACCTACCCATTCGAAAGTGTTTTCTTATCACAACTGCTAAATACTATCTTCAGTCATGGTTCTGGAGGACTCTGATATGGAATCAGTATTTGAGGTTGAAGTCTCTGTGAGTATAGGCATTTATATTGGCTATGTTGTTTTACATTAGTCTTTTTTATTAAGGCGTGGTCATTCTCCCGGTGGTTCAAAGTATTTTTGCATGTGTAAAGTATGTAAATGATTTTAACAAGTTCACAATAGATTCAGTGTTGCTGTCTTCATCATAATTAGGGCTTTGTGAAGTTGGTAGATGCAGTTGAATCTTATGAAATCAGGCAGACACTGTGATGGACTTTGAGCTCACTGATTACTCATTTATAGCCAGACTTTGAAATATTTGCCATTGAACTGTGGTTCATTTGCAGATGTGACCAACAGTTTCAAAGGTTTCAGCTTGCAACATTCTTTAAATGGTACATTAAACTGCAGGGCCACATTGTTAAAGTCTTGACATTGGATCTGAGTTTCGTGGGTGGTTAAAACAATTTATTCATAGACTTTTTTAATCAAAAATAAAAACTGGTTAAAATGTATCTCAATATATCAAAAAATATGTGCACCTTTTTATATGTAGTCTTGTGGGTGACATAAATAATGCAAATATTCAATAAGAGGACATGAGGATGTATAATAATTACAAAAGAATGAGTACAATGCTGTTTGAAGTAGTTTTTGATGTGATATAGCAGGACGTATCAACTCTGCAGGTGCAGATAAGAATTAAAGCGTTCACAAGCTGTTGTTGAGTTATACAGTTGTCAGAACATGTTGTACAGCAGATGAGGATAATGCCAGTATGAGCCGCTTTAGCTGATGAAAATTTTCATACCATGTCACGTACAGGAACATGATGTGGAGACTCCATATGGCCGAGTCCACTGTACCATGAAAGGAGTTCCTAAGGGTGACCGGCCCGTCATCCTCACCTTCCACGATATTGGGCTGAACCGTAAGCTTTTGCATGCATACTTCTAAAAATGATGTCTAGAAATCTCTTTTTGTTTTATACCATTCAAATTAAGAGCTTCATCTATAGGAGATATCTTATATGTTTCCCCCATAGACAAAGCTTGCTTTGACTCCTTATTCAGTCATGAGGATATGCAGGAGATCATGCAGCACTTTGCTGTGTGCCATGTAGATGCACCAGGACAGCAAGAAGGAGCCAACACCTTCTCCACAGGGTGAGCTGTTTTGTGTTTTGAAGTGTAGGTGGGTGTCTGTATAGTAAATGTTGAATACAGAACCATAACATTTAGGTGGGTGTCTGTATAGTAAATGTTAAACCATAACAGAACCATAACATTGACCTTGTTTTGTAGATATGAATATCCTTCTATGGACCAGTTGTCTGAGACTCTGCCATCAATCCTTAAACATTTTGGGTAAGATTTATTGTCATGTAAATGAAATAATGGATTGAAGTTTGGATTTCAAGCCTTTGAAATGTTGTTTGTTTAACTCCCATAGACTGAAGAGTGTGATCGGCATGGCTGTTGGAGCAGGCGCTTATATCCTTGCTAAGTTTGCTGTGAGTTTCACATCATTACTAGGTGTATTACATTTTAAATGAAACAGGATAGAGTTCTGATAGGGTTTATTTTCCTGTGGATGGTGACGTTAAATCCAGCTTGTTCAACTGCTGAGGAATGTCTCTTGTAATATAAACAGATTTTTGTTTAGCAAATCGCCACTGTAGCACCATCTTTAGCTGTCATTTACAAATGCTGTTTCCTGTTATAGCTGGATTACCCAAACATGGTGGAGGGCCTCGTACTAATAAACATTAACCCGTGTGCCGAGGGCTGGATGGACTGGGCGGCACACAAAGTGAGTGCTTTATGCCTCACTGCCATAGCTTTTGTAGTAGATATAGTAGATATAGTGTAGATGTAGTTTTTCATACCGTTCAGTAACAGACTAATTTTACACATACATTGTAGATAACTGGGTGGACTCATGCCATGCCCGACATGATCATCTCTCATCTGTTTGGAAAGGTTGGTCAAATTTAACATTGGAATCTATCTACCAGTTTTCTTTTTTTGTCTGTAGAGAATTTTAAATCGATACTGACATTGAAATTGATACAAACAATTTTTTTAATGTTTCTCCAGGAGGAAATTCAGCAAAATCATGATCTCATCGGCAGATACCGTCACCACGTTATAAATGACATGAACCCATACAATCTGCAACTCTTTGTCAAGGCCTACAGCAGGTAAGTGCAGCAACCCCACCAAAAGTTCCTGCTATAAAACAACAGTCACCAGTGTTTTCTTTAGGACTGCCATTATACTTATAAACCATTATAAACCAACAATTCTTTCCACTTCACAGCCGACGAGACCTAGAGATCGAGAGGCCAGTACCTGGTGTCAATGTCAGAACTCTAAAGTGAGTCTGAAAAGAAATTCTCCAAAAATTCTGAAAGTTTCCAGAATTCTTTTGTCATTTTGAAGGGCATCACTCTGTTTTCAGGTGTCCCGCTCTGCTGGTGGTTGGAGACAGCTCTCCTGCTGTGGATGCAGTGGTAGGTATAATTTTATTCCAGGATCAAGTTCAACACTATTGACACTCACCATTGGAGCAGAGATTATTTATTTAGTTTATTAAAATTCACCACAATTCATATCTGTGGCATTGTTCTGTACAGGTTGAGTGCAACACTAAATTGGACCCGACCAAAACCACACTGCTAAAGGTGAGTGGCTGGTATTTATTACCCACATGGAATAGTCAGTCACTGATAAGATTCCAATAGCTCAGCATTATCTAGTGACTAATTTACCCAGGTAGCGTGGAAGCGGTCTATACTGGTCAGCTCCACGGCTGAATCGTACCTCGGCTGACCTAATTTTCCATTGCTGTTCTTGTGTGGACAGAAGTTCAGGTTTATGATGTCCGAAATGGCCTATTTGTCACCGATAAGTGCTAAGAGCAGTGCGGTTAATGGAGCGCTCAGTGTTTCAGACACCTGTGTGAATGACAGAAACAAAAATGAGGAACAGGCATGTGTGTTTTCAGCGTGTGCTAACTAACATTTCATGCATCTCTCCATTCCTCAGATGGCTGATTGCGGAGGCTTGCCTCAGGTCGACCAGGTGTGTATGGACAGTGTTTATGACTAGATTCATTCACACGTTTGAATAAGACACAGGATAATCTTTAGGGATGAAATTCACCCTAATCTCATTATGATTAGTGATGCTACACACTTCTTTGTTCTAATATCATCTCGCCACCTGCTACTACCGGCTGTTATATTCCACTCATTTTACCACATAATCTGTTTTAGAACATCTGTTTTCCACCTTGACCTGATTAGTTGATGACAGTTAAAAGTTGTTTATGTAATCATATTGTTTATGTAGTCAAACTAACTTTACCATCTGTTGTTTGTCTAGCCTGGAAAGCTCACAGAGGCCTTTAAGTACTTCATCCAGGGCATGGGTTACAGTAAGTATTAATTTACTTTCCCCTTATTCTCAGTATAGGCTTTCTTTGAGCTGTTTTTTTTTTTTAAGAATACCCATAATGGATTTTCCAAACCACAATGTTCTAGTGAAACCTGCAGCAATAACTGAACAGTATGACTGCTGAGCTCTGCTGCCCTCAAGCGGTGAAATTTAATTTACAACTTGAACTGCTGAACTTGACCTGTTCTGAAAGCTAAAGCGTGTGTTTTGTGCGCCACTAGTGTCACCAAACGGAATTGCACAATGAACTGTTTTTAAACAGACATTGCTGCTCCAAACTCATGCTACAGCCTGTGTTGCTGTGTTGGGCGATTTTCAAACAAAACCAGCAATGTGTTAGTGCCACAGTGTTTAAACCTAATCTCAGGGAACCTAATCTCAATATGTTTTATATATTGCATATTAAACCAAGCAGGAGAGGGTATTTTAAAATTAAAAACATTAGACACTTCACCTTTGAGGATCAAACTGGAAATGCTTTATAAAAGGGAAATTACATGTAACCTCATGACCTTCCTCTGCCTCTCAGTGCCTGCTGCCAGCATGACCCGCCTGGTCCGTTCACGCACAGCATCCGGGTCCAGCGTCACCTCGTTCGAAGGCAACCGCAGCAGGTCACACACCAGCGAGGGCAACCGCAGTCGCTCCCACACCAACGAGGGCCGTGCCCGAGCCCACACCTCCGACAACCAACGCGGACGCTCGCACACCGACACCATGGACAGTTCTGTGGACCAGGGCCCCAAGTCCACCGAAGTGTCCTGTTAGACCGGCGACCGCTTCTCCGGTCCGATATCACACATGCATTCTCTGTTCTGACTGTGCTGTGCTGCCACTAACTACACGCAACAGGACCGCAAGCCATCGGCTCGGTTGTTTTCCTCAGGGGTCTTACTCCATTTTCTTAGAAAGCATTTTCGCCAAAGTGTCTTGTTTTTAAGACTGTACTTCCTGGGGAAACACTGAGTGGATAGAGTGGAACAAGGCCGAATAGAGTCATTCCCTTGTTTTTCATTTTGCAGCCTGCACAACAGCTGTTTTGGTGTTGTTAGAGGCAGTGCAGCACAGAGACACTGTGATGGTCAACATCAAATAAGCTGGGCACTGAGAAGGGCAGGAGTTTGTACATTTGTTAATCTGTAGTCTGCAGTTTTCTTCTTTTTTTCACATATACTTGACTGTAGCGTCACTCATCAAATGATTGTAAATGGTTCTTGTTTTATCACATTATATTACACCTTTACAGGCTAGTTTGAGTTCATAATTAATTTTCTGTATATGTTGAAATGGACCTCAATGAATGGACAAGGGATTTGGTTGACCACAGAGTAGAAATGTGTTTCCTTCATGATGCTTAACTACCTTGTGAAACAAAGGCATTATAGCTCATAACACGTTGATTTGCGTTGTGTTTTTGAGGGTGTACCATTACTTTGGGTTATATTGGTAACTCAGTGATTGATTCTCTTAAAAGTGATTTTCTTCTTTTTAAATGTAATTTTTATGGGACCAAATGTAACTTGTAAGGATGTTAAAAATGATCATATTAGTTAAATTTAACCAAACCAATCTGTAGATAAGAATACGAATATGAAAGAATGACTGTGCATGACTGATAATTTTGTTGTGTTTTGTTTGTAACAACGATTATTTCTATGCAATCAAGCACAACAGAACAAAATGTGCCATGGAAAACTACTTGGATTGAATGCTTTTTTCTCAAGGCTTTGAAAGAGTAAAGCAAAGAATAGAAAGAGAAAGATGTGAATATAAAAAGCACACGCTCTTCCACGCACACTAAAACAAATGCTTGTAAGGCACCTTGCTTTGTAAAGATGTATAACAACCTAAATAAATTTTTAACTGAATAACAGTTCGTATTTATTTTAAAAAAGGAAAATAAAAAACTGCTTACTCAACTTTCCTGGCTGTTTGTTTTAATGGACCGATTGTTAAACAACTGGATTGTTAAACAACTGGATTGTTAAACAAGATCTATAAGCCATATTTACTATAACCATATCTGTTTAATATTTACAGCATTATTTAAGAGTATAAATGTCATAATCTACAGGAGAAAATCTGCCGTTGCAAAAACTGTACATTATCAATAAATTGCAGAATACAATGTATTTCTTTGTATTATTATATAAATTAAGTTTGTAGCTACAGATATCAACAAGAGCTTGTCGTTTTACATATGTGTTACATCATTACTTACATCCACTTAAAAACAGTTTTGTCAGAGTGTCTTTTGTGCTAATCTTAAATGATCAAACAATGATCTGACAAATGTGAATAATATTTCAAGATTAAATTTCAATGACGTGATCTACACAACAAATTTAATTGTAGAACAAATGATGAAATGAGTTTCATCAAGAAAAAAACTTGTCAGTCAAATAATGATTAAATTAGATTTGAATAGAAATATTGACATGACTGTAACAATGTTTATCAAATAAATACTTTAGTTTTAATTCACAATCTCTTGCTTTTTAAAGTACTGTTCTAGATCTGTAAATATGTCATTAGGGTTCCTACAACTCAGGTTGCAGAAACAGGCATTAATCCACATGACCTGCCAGGTGAAGCCAGAACCTCTGGGACACTGAAACTCAACCTCGATGGTCTTAGATTTATAGGGGATGCAGCAGCGCTCATCTGTACAGACTCCACAGTATTTGGGCTGGTACGACTTTTTGCTGGTACAGCCTGAAATAGTGAAGTTCTGAGGTCTTTTCTCCCTGTAGATGTTCAAACACTTCTTTCCAGGCTAGTGGTAAAAGGTTAGTACAAAAAAAATCAATATTCATGGTGTACATTGCTATATTTTGCCTTGTTTTATACATGATAAGATATATATGATGACATAATGATGACAGAATTGCCATTTTTAGGGCGCGCTGTCTCTTTAAATGCAGCAACCCAGCTCAGGTGCATTTAAAACAGCATGTAAATGCACATGTGCCTGGATCACACAGAATTACTGCTTACCTTGATGTGTTTTGTGATATCCACTTCACATGGCCGGATGTTACAGAGTCTGCTCTCTTTCACCATCTGACACTGCCTGTTGTTGTTAGTAATGCGAGAAGACACTCCACGGCCGCAGGTTTTTGAGCAGGGACTCCAGGAGGTGGTCTGGGCCACACAGTTCTTATGAGAGTCATCTTTTCCACTAGAGAGAGCTATCAGAGCGCAGATATGACGGTGAGTGTTTCTTTATTTGCGGAGAGTTCTCTGCACTTCTGTTTGTTGCTCTTGCATGCTTTGTTTCTGATTGCAGCTTAAGTTTACACTGATACTTTGACGTTGATACCATCAAAATGATCCCCTGTCTCCATACAAGGTTACTCTACTGGTATTTGAGAGAGATTGCATTTAAACTGAACAATCACCAGCCTGTGAAGTACTTTAAAGCTGAGCTTAGCTACAATGAAAGGTTTTCAATGGCTGTGGAAGTCCTTGCCATAAACTTTGCTCTCTTTCTGACAGTTTAGCAGAAAGTCTAAAACAAATCTTATCTACCCCAGGATTAAAGCTTAAACACATTTTGCAAAAAATGTCTAAAACCACTAAGCATACCGGCCATTGCGTGTCTTGGTGCTGTCTTGCGCCCCCTCCTGGACTCCTCACAGATCCACTCTTCACAGCAGCGACCTGGGATTTTAACCCGCTGTGGGTTCTGGCACCACACTCTGGGGGGCTGAGACTCATTACACAGTGAGACACAGCCAATGGCCCCATTTACACACAGACACTGGTATTTGCAATTGGGCTGGAAGCTCTGGCCATTGCGATAGATTACACCATTGTGCTCACAGCCAGTGCCTGGCAGATCTGAATAGTGACAAAAGCAAAGTTTTATTGATATTTTTTTTAAAAGACTCATAAAGATGGCCAAGTATCAGTGCATCCAATCCACGTTGAGTATTAACTATATGAATGTACTGTAGGGCAAGAAAGAAATTGAATATTGGAATATATAAGAAGACAACATTAAATAAAAACCTTTGCAAAAGATAAGTCAACAAACTTGGTTTGGTTGGGTTCCTCCACTTTAATTCAATCTATAAATCACCATTATAACCTAATCTAAGCACAGCACAGTGTTAATTAGGAGGCTGTGTTAGAGGGCATGTGTTAGTACAAGAACACTTACATGCACATACTCCTTTTTCGTACCTCGGCTTGTCAGCACTGTAATCACAGTAAAGGCCACGATGATGGTCACAATTGTCTTTCTCATTGCAAACCTCCCGCAATTGTTTGGCACAAGCTCGACAGCAATCACAACCATCCATGATCAGGCTAACACCTGGTGGACAGGTGGGGGGAGTTTTAGGGCATTTGCAGGGCCAGTGGCAGTACTGGGTGCGGTTATAGGGCTCCAGGCCATCGGGCTCTGTTATAGACGGCATCTTAAAGGAATCCTGGGCAAAAGCCCGCTGAATCTGTAAGACACAAGTCCCAACAGATTGCTGTTTCTAGCAGATTGGCTTTTGTTTACTTTTCAAAGTAGACTCCTGGCTGCAGACGAACACAGTAAAAACTGATGCTAATGCTGATAAATTAGCTTGACAGCAGGCATATCACAGGGCACCTCTGCACATAGACTGCTTCAGGCCCTTGTGTTCTGTGATTAACAAGATACGATTGATTGATATGGCAACAGACTTAAGTAACAATGTGAATAATGCCTAAACAGGATTGATAGCTTATAGCTGTAGGGCTCCTTAACCTTTCACCTCTCACAGCCTGGGTGAAATTTGTTGCAGATATGGAAGGTGGGAGGGCTAGCCATGCATAATTAGGGATAAACACCCCCTCGGGGGCAAATCTGGGAAGAGTGGCTGCCATGTTCAAAGACATAATGGACTGAGCAAAACTTTAAAGAGTTTTAAATGACTCCAGCTCAAAGAAAGAATACTCTAAATACTCTCTATGCACTCTCTACTCTAAATACTCTTCAGTTAGCCTGGAGCCATGCGTAAATTAAGTCCACATGGCGGCAGTATTCTATCAGATATCACGTACAGTGACATTATTTGACGTCACTGAATTCCTAAAATACGTTAAACATGACGTCAGTTGTCAAGAATGTTTGTCTAATATGCATAATTACAGGATCACCTGTAAGGTTATATTCAAATGAATCCAAATGGACAGAGAGTCAGAGATACTCATGCAAAAGCTGATAACAAACCTCTGATTACAATACTTAATTCACACAATATGGAATCAGTCTAGTAGATGTAATTGATTATAATGTGTGCAAAATATACAGTCTAAGCAATATTTATGTTGATGAGAGAGATCATGAACACATTATGTTCATTAAAACTTGCTACACATGAAAATGAGTCTGTGTGTCTAAATCTGACACATTTACATGACCTGCCCAAGTGCTCATGTCAATTACATGACGTACATTGTCTTTTTCAAAATAAAGAATAAAAACTTATTCAACTCAATAAAGTTAAATAATCACAAATACTGAAAAAAAAGGTGCGAGATATACATGCCTGAATCCATATAAACGATAATCACATATCTTAACTTAGGTTTCAGTAAATATTTGAGTAAACTACTAAAACTTAAAATATTTAGATTATTATCATCATTTTACCTGCGGTACACCGGCTACTAACAGAACCCACGTCAGGAGCCAAGTCATCCCTAATTCCGAGCGATAAATGCATTGAATCCAAACTGCGACGACGCTTTAAAAATCGCCCATACACACGCAGGATCCATTCATTGTGTATAATGACAGTCGGACACGCGCGCTGCTGCGACGATCTTAGAAGTTTTCATACTCAAGACCATCATGACGTCAGACCAAAGTGACAAACCCACTGTGCGCTGTTCCATGCAGACGCGTCTGTGAAATGGCCAATAATACCTGACTTTGCTGGCACCAAATGATGAAAAGGAAGGACATTTTTATCTTTCTCTGTGCGAACGTTCCTTCAAGAGAAAAAAGTGTGAGAAAGAGAGAATCAGTTTCAACATAAATGGAAGTAAAAGATCCCTTGCTCTTTTCATACCCTGATATATTGGATTTCCACTTTAAATGGCACCGTTTACAGAATGCCATTGTCAAGTCTTATTTAGTTTTCCCTGATGTATACTGCAGGGTACCCTGTAGCTATTCTTATTTTATATCTCTGTGGAATTCATTATAAAACTTTATTCTTACTGAGCATTTCTCCTGTCTGTGTTACCTGACCACTTAATAGAGGCTTTTTGAAGTAGAATTTATTGTCATTGAATAGTGCTTTATACCACCTGATGGCCAGATGGCCACCATCAGTGGTTATGATGTCATTGTTTCTGGTTTTATTTCATTGTTTAACTAAATGGAAACCATTTGTTGCATTGTCTTGGTACCCTAAATAACATTATAGTGTGATTCTTTATTCTTGTTTTAAAAATCTCAGGCTGAAATATAATGAATGTGCATCTGAGATTACAATTCAGAAAAGGTTTTTAGTACCAGGTGGGAAATAAACACGTCAAATAAAATTGCTTTGTGTTCTCTTGATGTTTTTTTAATTAAATGTCCAGTCACATCTCATTTATTCCATTGACAGCTAATTTGTCATCACGGCATGAGAAATGTGAACAATAACAATGTCTTCTATTCAGAAACTCTAATTTCACCAAATACTGGCTTTGAGTCAAACTATTTATTTCCCTTATACCATAAGAACAGATTGACACACACCAACCTGACCTCCAATTCATCTGGTTTCCAATATTTTATTATTAACAAGCTTTAATCAAGAAAAAAATAATAATTACAGAGTTGAAACTATAAATCATGGCTGCATCAGCTGTATAAGCATAGAAGAATTATTACTATAACAAATCTGTAATATGTTAATAATTTTTTTTGTTAGACGAAAGGAATGTTTGTAGAATGTAGTTTAAGGTAGTCGATGCATGAAGAGTTTTAAGCTTTAAGTATCATTCTAGCATCACCTCTAATAAGCATAAGTCACCTTGGATAAAAGTATCTGCTAAATAACAAACATAATCACAACCATAAACATATTAAACATACATTCTTGAAAAATACATCTTTGACATTTTAAATTTAAACCTCCCATCTTGGTCTGCACTGGATTGCCAGACTCAGAGAATCTAGGCTTCATGCCAAAGCCAGCAGAGCATGGGAGAGAAACACAGTCCATTGCACTGAGAGATAGTGCTGCCATTAAAAGTGTGATGGCAATAATCCTTGAATCCAAGAGTTAAATAGCATTAAAAGGAAAAGAAATTCCCTGACGTTTTTGATTTCCAACCGTTCCATTCATTATAGAAATAAAGACAGGATTCATCTTTCCGCTGTTTATCTTTTCTTGCTGTGTGAGAGAAAATACTTGTGCACTTGAGTTTAGCTTTTTCTTTATTTTTCAAAATGATGCCTCACTCACCCCTGCCTGGTGATAACACCCACAAAGATCTAATAAACAGCAATGCTAAACAAAACCCCATCAGAGTAAACCAAATCACAGAAGCTAAAAAATGCATATTTGCACTGTCAGGGAAAATACAGGCTTCAAGATCACAGTGTAGCGCAGACAAACATGGCTTTCAGAAGAAGAGAGTCTGCACGTACTGTGCCACTGGTGAGACTGAGACAGACACACTTTTTTACTCTAATAAATTTCATGCCAAAAGAGAGAAACGCTTTGAAAAACCCTCAAAGCTCATTTTTATGTCTGTATTATCCAACAAACATTACAGCAGATGGAATTTATTAAAAAAAAATTGCAAAAAAATCAATTTAAGCAAAACACTTAAAAGAAGAAACTTGTTTCAAATTACAAACACACTTCCTTGTTGTCAAACCCAACAACTAGTTCATTAAGCTTCAGTGTCCAAAAGTGTCCATATATTTTGGGAGTGTATGTTGAATTCTGGTTAATAACAGCGTGAAAGTAAAAAACCTATAAATTTGTTACAAATTTGTATTATAAAGTTATACACATATTCCAAAAGTTCTTTACTGCTTAGGAATGAAAGGATCATGTCAGTGAAGTCACAGGTCACTTAGTGTAACTACATAGCAGCATGCTGACAGGGAGCAAATAAAGACTTCACAGAAACTGATCCAAAATCATTAGCTAGAGTCTCCTCCAAGTACAGTAATATCAAATAAATGAAGATTATTCTAATAACAGGTACAGGCCATTAAGATTGTACACATCTGAAAACACAAAACACATTGTTATCTCATCACATTTTAATAAAATGGTCACTCATGTTAACGTCATTTAATAAGAGCGCTAGAGCAGTAGCATCACACATTAATCTGTATTATTTGCCAAATATTAATTACATAAATTAATCCCTAATGCTATGTATTTTTTGTTTCTGTGTGTGATGTACCAATGGGTGAGAAAATGCTTGTGATGCTTGACAAAACTCATCAAATACAAAAACAAACCTTGCTCAATTCTGAACTATTTTGGACTATTTCGACACTAAATCTCTCCGTTAGCAGATGCCGATTTTCTCAAAATGAGCAAATAAACAGTATTTAGGAGCTGAACGCTCTCCTGTTTAGTCTGAGGGAGCCAAACCCACAAATGCTCTTGCGCAATCACAGTCATCTGGATGCAGCCAAACCTTTTGCTCTGCATCTGTTCTGAGGACCATCAGACAGGGATTAAAACCCAAACAGAAGCATTAGTCTGTTGTCAGCAGTCAGATCAGTTCTGAGAAGCTGAAACAATGCAAGCTCTATCATTTGGCTGCACTGAACGGTGCATGCTAGGAAAGTGATATGTGGCTGAATTTGACCATACATGGAGTGACAGGGTGAATTCCTCAGATTAGAGAATTTCAGAGGAATGTGGGAAGTGGCTCCATTCTCACATTCCTATAATTTTTATTGGCTGTAACTTAGCTATCGTATCTATATCATAAAAGAGTATTATTTTTAAATTTATGCCGTTTCTGCTGTTTTTAGTTTTTTTGTAAATGGAAATATTGGTTATCCAGACCTGCATTTTATGTTGCATTTTTTTTATGCAGATCTGTACTTTGTTTGTTAATGTCCTGGCTATATAGAAATAAGATTAGGAAGTAGTTTTGCATATATTATAACAAAATAAAACAGAGCACACACTCCTGAATGAGGCCTAGTGCCTGAATATCTGTTGACAATCAATAAAGATTTATTTCCACAAACAAATAAATCAGTTATTGCAAAGTGGGCAGATGTTTCGTGTGATTGGTTAAAGCAAATAACATTTTGGAAAAGTTACTTTGAGCACAAACAACGTTAATTTCTTTGACTTTTAAATCAACTTAATTTATTTTCCCTGAATTCCATGTGCTTGACTATAAACAAGTCAACTGAAAGAAATTCAGGGCTTTGAGAACTAACTCACCCTACAGGCTAAATCACACAATTTACCGTCAATAAATTAATTCAAGGTATGTTCCAGTTAGTGGAAACAAGGTTTTAAATATTCCTGAAATATCTTCATTTGACTGTGATATCTGATTCTGCAAAGCCAACCTAAAATAAGTGTTCTCAGTTCTGACGTGTGTTTTCAGTCTAAAGCTAGACTTTCATTGCTGGGTTATGTTGACATTTTCTGGAAGGCATCCAGAACTTGGACAGTTCTCACATATACAGATAAATCAAACTAAGCACAAAAAATACATTAATTGAAAAGACAAAGGTGTAACTCTCTGCTTTTAAGCTCTGTCCATCATACACATACAATGCAGACTTAAGAATCAATGCAAAAATAACATTCAGATTGGAGGATGGCTGAAAGTTTCCATTTTCTGCAATGAAATGAGAATTTTAGAGTCATGTTTACAATTTATTACTTTCTTCTTCTCTGTCTTTGGTGTTCTTTCCTCAACAAACATACTTACTATGCTTAAAAATACTTTCATGTGCTTTTTTAGACATAGTTTAGATAGTTTGAACCAAAGCAAACATTGTCATTATTTACTCACCCTCATGTCATTCCAAAACTATCCACTGTTTTTATTTAGTGAAATGCAAAAGTAGACTTAAAAAAAAAAAAAATCTCACAATACAACAAATGTGACTGTGTCTGTAAAGTGGCTAGGAATACAGGCTTATTAACTACTTTCATTACACTAATTCTATTTATATTATTTCATTCATACAGTTATTCCTCATCTCAACATACTCCTCACTCTCTTACTCTGTATCTCACATATCAAGGTGTGGCGCTTAATGGGGCTGAATACAAACCCTCTGTTTACTGGAAAATATAACTGGAGTGTGCAGGTGTTTTCAGTAAATAAATATTGTAATCACAGAGCAGATTAACAGAGTGTAATGAGGCATAAAAACTGATGACATCAGGATAAGAGCAGGAAATGAGAGCAGGGTAAATGAGGCTTGTTATGGGATTTTACTATGAAACCCAGAGTCTTATAATTAAAATCTTACGATAGCAGATAGGTTGCAAGCTTTTAAAAAAAATTAAATGTGTTTTATAAAGCAAATTCTGACCTCAGTGTTTAGTCTAGTACAGTAGACTGGAATATATCACTCAGAGTCATTTATGGTCATACAATTTCAAATAGCTCTATTATATTTAAAAGATCCTTGGAGAGTCATTGGTAAAAAATAGAAATGAATGTGAATGTTGTGTGTTAGTTGCTAACACTGGATCATTCCTACTATGCAGTAGCTTACATCTGCATGTCACTACCATATATGTCTTAAATGACCAAAACTCATATTAAGATTATAATACACTTGCTGTAAAGGCAATATTATTTCAGTTTTTTTTCTTTCTTTTCTTTTTTTTTGACAATACAAATCATCACAGTTGATATATGCAGTGATAAACAAGTCACAACAAGATTTTATGAACTGGCAAATTCCAACACAGTCGCCAGAAACTTTGTGTCAGTGGATGAGATTTCTTTGTGGCAGGAATACCTTGCAGTTGAAAAAGAAAGAAACAGCAATTGATTTTGAATTAAATTCATTTTACAGATGGAATGACAGATTTCACTGAAATACCAAAAGGAATTGTTGTGCCTTGATGGTTTTTTTAATGTCTTATATGCCTTCAGTGAGAACCTGCTTTACTAATTACACACAAAAAGTAGATAACTGTAAAGAGCAGTTTTAAATGTAAATAAATATTTGATCATATTGATGTGAATGACATGCTTTTGTCATTTGAAGCTCGTTGAAAAAGGCTTCAGTCACTAGTGGATGGCTTTAGTTTTTCTTCACCTAAGGCAGTGTATCACTGTGAGAGTTCTGAGTCATTAGGCCTGGCTAAAGCTGAAATCTGCCACGTGTTCGTACTTCGGGGCTGCGGTGTCTTATGAGTGCCATCTAACTGTGCGACGTGATATTTTACCCACAATGCTTAACTTACAGTGTGACGTAATCACCCTGTGCTATGTCAGAGTTTCCACTGAAGTCTGCATGCATTGTGGCCGCAGTTAAGATGAGGGGCCCATGTCTGCTGTGGTCTTGTGTGGACATGCCTAGAACCCTGCCCCCATTAACCAGTCCTATTATACCCCAACAGACATGAAAATCACACACACACACACAAACACACACACACACACACACATACACACACAAACACCGAAAGATAGTACTTTTTGGTAGATAGTACTTTTTGCTGAGTTTAAGTGAAAAGAGTTGTGATCTTAAAAAATTGGTTAATGATGTGACTAAATAGAGAGTCCTGTTTGTGGTATTGGCATGTATTGGTGTGTAGCTGTTGGCTATAAATCAAGCTGAGAAACGAGTGGATGAAATGTAGTTGAGTGCAAGGCACTAATGACTTTCACAGGCCGAGAAAATCACTCAGCATATTTCTGCATAATCCAACTCTGTGTCAAAATGCAAGAAAGAAACACATTTTAATGGAGAAAGGCTCTCACATGTAAGTCTCAATTAAGCCTTCAGAAATGTATTTCCTTGAGTGCTAAAGCACAATGATTGTTTTGAGTTTAATTATCAAGTTGAGATACAAAGAAATAATGGAGTGGATGGTTTTAGTTAATTAAGACATTAAATGTTGTCTTCATGAGATGATAGAGCTGAGAGCTGTAATCCTCTGTTTCTGCTTATCCAATTATAATGTTTTATGAGACCTTTTGAAAAAGAAAGACACAACCGAGTTTAAACCTCTGAGGATGTCAGATCTATTTTCCATGGAAACACATGGGACATCAGAGCAAATGAGTTCTACATAAACACATCATTTTGATAAATATTTGGAAAAGCAAATTTCTTGGAAATCAGCAAGATGCACGAAAACACTCTCATTTTTTTTTTCGGGAATATTCTCTAATCGTTTTGTGCGTTTCGATGTAGTGATACAGTTCTAATGTGATTGTGACATTTCCTGTTTGGCTCGTTGCAAATTTTTGACACTATTGTCACACTTAAACAGAAAAATGCATGACTATGTCAACATAATTACATTACGAGAAATAACATACTTTTAGCTCTTTATATTTTCATTTAGACCTTTAAAGCACCAAAATGTAAATCCTCAGTTCATAGTGACATAGTGATGAAGTGTGTAATTTCTGTGTGGAAAACAGAAACATGAAATATGACTATGACAGGAATATGACTAATTTATTTGTTTGCTTGTTCAACATTTATACAGATACTATATAGAAAGAAAACAGATAACTTTAATTTTGACACAGTACCCACCAACTACAATTGAATCAGAATCGGACTAGATATCCAGCATACAACTGCATGGGTCAGCACTAAAATTGATGCTGGCCTAAGTTGGTCTTTCACATGAAAACGTCTGTGACTAAATCACAGGAAACAGGATGATTGAAAGATGGTAGCCAGCATGATAACAAATACAAATGTTGCAACTCATTTGCATCCACATTGAAAGAACTTTTTAAAAACAAATAGCCAAAACTGTTGCTATGTCAACTTTCGCCTGATAACAAAGTTATGGAAATACAAATAGTAGTCAAGAGAAAAATAGGTACTTAGGACCTAGTCAAGTCAAGACAAAATAATGTCTGTTTTATAATCTGAGTATGCTAATATAGAACTGTAAAATTTAAAATGGCAGAAGTGATAAAAATCGGTTGACTAGACAGGAAGGATTGTAACGTTACTTAGTACTTCTACTAGACCCACAATTATTGCACAAAATGAGACTATAAAACATGAAAAACTATAAAATGTTATGAGTGATTACCGTGCACCAATGTTTAACTTTTATTCATTTATTTACTCATTCATGATTTTATTTTTCTTATTTCAATGTGTTTTTATGTTTTTATATGCTTTAGTTTGAATTTAAAATGAATAGTAGTGGGATGAAGTGTGAAGTGTTAATGGAGGACAGATCAAAAGTTATTTTTTAAGCAAATTTTCCACAATAAATTAATATAATCATATCGATGTTTAAACTCCTGGTAGTGGGATGGCTTATAACAACAGCTCTTGTACTTATTTTATAGTTTAGGGATACATTTCAAAGACATTAAATTAATATTAATTACAACACTTCCTGATCTACCCTCCAGAGAAATTGTTCTTAAATCCTTACAAGAACAATCAGAAACAGATTTGTGTAAAATGCACAATATTTCTTAAATGCAGAAGTAACATGCACATACAGAGGACCACTGTACATAGACACTTGTGACTCATGACTCAGACTTATGTTAATATATAGCATTATATTATATATATTAAAATAACAACAGCAATAAAATTGTTCTGTGTACATTTGTTTCATGACCTGAAAGCACAAACACAAGACACCCACTAATGCCAAATACAGGAAGTTGCACAACACTCAGTGATGCAGATCACGCCAACAATAACTTAATAAACATAAATGTGAAAGTGAACCTGAATATCGCAGACTATGGCAATAATCATTTGCATAAAGAATCCATTGTAAAAATTCTGTCTGTCTGAAAATTAAGGAAACATAATAAGGAAACTCATCCTCATTTTAGCAGAAGAAGTCTGTGGCTGTGTTATTTGTAGACCAGTGATCAGTTTAGATAAGAACGCAACAGTCCTGCTGGCCTCAGGTCAACACCCAGGCAGTATTTCTTTACTTCGAATCACCTGCCTCAACTTTATTGTGAGCAGCCAACCAGAAATGAAGCTTTGCCTTCTGGGAGGGAAAGTGGATATGTAACTGCCTAGTGTGAAAGGTAAGAAAACTGATTTATGTTTCTAGCATATTTGACCTCCTCAGTGGGAAATAAAAAATGGGTCTTGGCATTTATTGGGTGTTTCACTGAATAAAAAGTCACATGCTTGAATGTTGTTTGGATTATATTTTTTGAGGGTTACTTATTTTTTTTTTTATTAATGCCTCCCTGTGTATGGTTTGATGGGATATTTCAAACTTAAATTTTAAATGGGCACATGCTGTACCAAAGATACTGCAAAAAAGAGGGTGCATATAACTACTACTATTTCTATGCTAAATATTAACCAAGATTAACTGTCTTGTTAAAGTTGCACTATTGCACACAATGTCAGGTGTTGATCACAAACAAACAGGGCAGCTGTATGACTTATAATAGAAACTTTGTATATTGCGCTGTAAATGTATCTCTACCTTAGAATTATAAAGTTCTATCTGACATTTTTGTCGAAATTGAGTTGACATATTCTTACTCTAATATAACTTATTGACACTATTAAAGGTGTTTTATTTTTAAAAAAAGGAATTTTGGGTGTTTAGTTTGAAAAACAAAAAATATATCAGTTGTTATATCAGTTTTGGTATATATATTCCAAAAACTTTAAACCTCATTTCTCAAAACTGGTCAAAACGCAGATAGAACCTTATAATTTTAAGGTAGCGGTATGTTAAATGTTAATTATGAGCTATATTTACATTCTCAGGAAGGATGTGAGGGTAAATAGTGGTAAACTCTGACTCCCCGCAGTTTCCCTGTTCTAGTTACTGTGTTTTGCACTTTTGAAGGGAAGATGTTTTAGTTTTCAGACTATTGAATATCAAATCTGATGGAGTTTATGAATTTGATATATGCATTTACAATTACAGCATCTAAAGAGCGGTGGGCTTTGAACAGTCATCATGGGGAACGCGATTAAAAGGAAGGAAGACAATAATATTGATCCAAACAGCTTTGACACCATGTTTAGAGGTAAACTATGCATTGCCAACTGTATAGAATGTCCAAACCTAAATATGTGGTAGTAGACTGGTGCCTGTTGTCACATTGAGAAGTTAGATTTTTGTCAAAAACGTTCTTTTGTCAATTCTAACTACTAGGCTAAAATTGAATTTTCATATTTATGCTGTAGCTGTAAGATAAACAAGTAAAATAAAACACACACACACACAGATGTATGTAGTCAGACACGAGTCGGCGATATAAATGGTGGTATATTTGTAAAAAGGAGCTGAATTGAATTCTCAGGACAAGACTATGTTAAACTGGGGTTGGTTAATTTTATAAAATAAACCTACCCAGAGAAATGTTTTACTGTAGTGAGAAGCTATGTGATAGCTAGCTTCAGTTCCTTTATTAAACCCATGTTTTTGTGTAAGTCTTTAACAATATTATTAAAAAATTTATGTTTATAGATTGTGACAATCTTGTGGTGCTCTCTGACTATCCATGTCGTGACATCAGCGAGCCAATCTTTAAAACTGGTGACAGACTCAAAGGTCTCTCTGAGTAAGTAAAGGTCTCTCTGAGTAAGACAATAATCAAATATGATGTGTGTTTGATTCCCAAAAAACTCACATACTGTTAAATTCTATATCTTGAATTTACTATATAAGCATGACATCTATAAACATGTTTTATTAACTCACTGATGCTTGGCTTATAGAGATGGTTGCTGGTGGAAAGTTCGTTCTCGTCTAAGCAGAACTGAGAACTACATACCAAATAATTATGTGGCTAAAGTGTATCACGGGTAAGTGTTGATTGTTTATCTGCCATTAGACTGAATACAGTGAGTTTATACACAGACTGTTAGCTTGTGCATATTGGTGGCTATAGTGCCAAATGGCAATAATACAAATAAACTATTAACCTATTGCAGAATATGTGCAGCATGTGAGACAATCAATTATTATCTTTTAGACATGTTTGTTGCATATGTAAGTCATGTCACATAAACAGGTTTTTGGAAAAAAATAAATCTATAAACATTGATTTATACTTATCAAGCATATGAGTTATAAACTTTGAAAATTTGAAAATGGAATATAAACATGCATTCATAAGTTAAACAGATAAAGTTGTGGTTACTAATTGTCACTCATCTAGAGAGATTGTATTGCGCTTTAAAGTGAATATAGTACATCTGCGGTATATTATTATTATTATTAGCATTTCAATAACATTTCCGCTTTGACACAAGTATATCATGTTTCTAAAGGTGGCTGTTTGAGAGGGTTGGGAGACAGAAGGCAGAAGAGCTTTTGTCATTGCCTGGTAATAGTGTTGGGTCTTTTCTCATAAGAGAAAGTCCAAGAGAGAGAGGCAAGTACACCCCCCACACTCCACCCCTATTGTCCGTAGCAACATGAAGGCACCCCCACTCATAATTTCTACCCAATAAAATATTCTACAGCTTTGCATAGCTAGAAAGATGTATATTCTTTATCAAAATAACCAAGCACTAATTTGAATGCTTATTTTGTATCCATTTAAATAATTTTAAGCCATCTTGGGGCCCCTATGGAAACTTTTTGAGGCCCCTAGTGCACCCCCAATTCCTAGCTGAGAAACACTGTTTTTCTTTTCAGGTGTTTATTCTCTATCTGTGCGACACAGGACCATCACGCACTATAAAATATTCCGGCTGACTAACAGCTGGTTCTACATCTCTCCACGTCTCACCTTCCAGTGTCTGGAGGACCTGGTTACTCACTACTCTGGTGAGAACTACCTAATCAGCACAGACTCAGCTTTACACTTAAACTAGAGCTTATTGTCAAGAGTTGCATTACAGTAACAGTATTATTTTGAGTCTATAAAGGCTATAAACACTATATTTTCACATTGTGTTCACATTACCACCTTACCATGCTAGCATTTTGGAAAAGGTCAATTATATATATTTGTGTAATTATATATATATGTGTGTGTGTGTGTGTCAATAAGCTGTTAAATTGGACAAAAATTAGTAGTAGATTTTTTAAATTATATTATTTGCTGTTCAAAACAATGGTTTGATCCTTTTTTACAGTAAATACTGTAGTATGACAGCCCCAGTCACCCTCATGTTTCTGTTTATCTATCTGTCTGCTGAATCAAAAAGAGACAGGATGCTGAACTAAAGACATATGCCAGACAAACCTCTCATGTTCTGTTCTGTTGGAATGTGTTCAGTAGGTGTAAGTTGAGAATGGGGGTGTGCTGCATTAATCTGTTTTGGTTTTCTTTCAGACTCTTCAGATGGTATATGTTGTGTTCTTAGTGCTCCATGTCTGGCTTTATCCATCCCTGCACGGAGCTTAACCCAGGACGCATCGCCTGTGGTGACACGGCGCAATTCGGAGTGGGAGAAAGTAAATAGGTACCAAAGTTTCGCTTTCCACCAACAGTATAAATGTGATAGCATGAACATGCTAATCGTGTCCTCCACCCGCTGAGTCTTCATGAGTACATCATTATATGTAGCCATGATTATAGGATCATTATGTGTTTGAACTGGTATATTAATATCTCTCTTTATGAATAGGTCACAGTTAACAAACCTAAATGGGCTGGATCTTATGGACTCCACAGATAACATGATGAGCTATGGTGTGCAGAGCAGCATAGCTGCCTATATGTCTTTAACATCAGTACCTGAGCTTGAGCACTCAAAAGACCGCAAGAAGAAGAGCAAGTCTGTTTATGTGATACCTGATCACAGTAGTATGGATACAGATGACAACTATTAGCACATGACCATAGACCTGTAATCCACACCAGTATGCTTGTATGCAGTTATGATATTTTTTGCACTGTATTGGGTTAGTATGACTGAGACATAATCGTATATAGTCTCCCATAAGTTTACTGGGAGTCACTCTATTACAGTTTCATTATATTTTTGTAATTGTAATTGTAATTGTAATTTTCAGGCACACAGTTTGTCTCATATAAACATTGAATCTGAAACTAAAACTATACAGATTAGTTACGCAGCAACAGAATATTGTAGAAACAGAAAGTTCTAGAAAGTTTACATTGCAACATTTGATTTGTCAGTAGTATTACTGATATTTTTGGATGTGTGTGAATGCATGAGTGTTTGATTGAGGAATTTAATGTACATATGTATTGATCATAAAACCACTGCTTTTCTCAAAGTTGTCAGTGACACTTTTTATGAAAGGCATAAAAGGCATTTCAATAAACATTTCTTTTGCATGATACTTATTTTGTATTTTATTTTTGGTTTATGAAAAGCTTTAAAATTGTAAGTCTCTGTTGTACTCCAGGATTGAGGCTTGCTCTAAACTCTTGTGGAGAAACACGTTGACCCTCTGTCTCTCCAAACAGCCACACAAACAAACTCTCCTGGCTGCGTCTGGCTCATATTGTTTCCATACACTGTATTCAGCAGCTTAACCTTAATGGTAACCATATGGAGTGTTAATTAAAGCCATTTAGTATTCCCATCAAACGTTTTACTCATGCAGCACAAGCACCATGAAATAAGCTCTAACAAAGTCATCAAAGAAATACAGTAAGAGATGCTTGTGCTATGATTATGATTACAGTAACTTTTTCTTTGTTGTATGTTATCAACTTAACAGCAGTTTTTCAAACACATTATGACATTGCATTTCATATAGAAATGCATTAACAAAGACGGTTTAACAATTAACAATTTACAATAGCTTAGCTAATAGAAAATACTATACACAAAATCTTCCCATTGTTCCACAGAATGTCATATTACTGTCTGAGAGAGTGTGATTTTCTAAATGAGGAATTTGTTTCTTCACGAGTCTGTGGTGATTCCTGCATAATTTCAGTGTACAAACAACTGGGTTCTTCTACTTTCCCGCAACATCAACAAATTCAGCTTTCCAACCAACAGCAAGCGTTTTACCCCGGTCTGCTACTGCTCAGCTTTGTTTTATAAGCTTTCTCACGTGGAGAACCAAACTAGTTGGAAAGAGCTGCACCTAAAAACATTCTAACGCTGTTTTATCAGTTTGCACTCGATTGGGTGAGATATGAGTTAGCGTGTTCTCTGGTTTGAGATGTATAACTTTTATCTCTTATATCTCAAGGACATTGTCATTTATTGTTATCAGGCCATCAGTTAATGGTCTAAACTGATCCCAGCCCCCCAACTATAACTATTCAAAAGAACTGACTCTGAAACAGTATTTTGCCAGTAGAACATACAAAGATTAAAATATAGCATATATGTATGTGTATGTAAAAAAGATCAAATGTAAACCTGAAACCATAATGCTCATATAATTACCATTGAACACAATTAGAAAGATGTTTCACTTTTTTAAGAGCAAGCCAAAGAACAACAATTTAACAGTAACAAACAGGATACATTCACAGGACAGAATGTTTTCCCACTTAGGCCCTTGAAACAATTAATGCTAGTCTCGAATCACATTAGATATTATCATGATAAAAATGTTCAGACTGGTAGAGCTGTTCCTGATCTTTGTTCCTAAATGGTCTGTAACTAGAGCTGGACCCCAATGGCTGGTTGCCTTCAGATGAGATAGATGTGGTCGATGAAGATAAAGACCTCTTTTTCTCTGTTGTGGTAACATCTTTAACATCTGTGTAATGATCTAACAGGTCCCAGGATCAAGCAAAACACCAGAAGCAGTATGTGTTGGTTTAAGCCTTCGCTCAATGAGATTATACAGTAAAAACAGACACTATAGTCTGCTCTTCCTTTGAGCATGAATGAGAATAGAGGCAGTGTTGAACTGTGTGTCATTGAACATAACATGTTTAATGTAATTTAGCCTGTAGCACAGCTGTCTAAACCTTAGGGTGGGCCCTGGAATACCATGAGGTTCTTATCCCTACTTTTCTTTAGAATGACAGGATCCAGCTTTCATTCTGTTGGGCAAACTCTATTTTAAAGTTTGTTTGAACTGTCTAATGTTGAGAAAGTAAAAAATTCCAAAAGTAAATCAATACAGTCAACCATTTAATACAAGAAAACATTTTGAACAGAGGAAATGTAGAGAACTTACCATGCTAGTAAGAAAAGTCAAGCTAGTTAGTGAAACAGCACAAAATACCTTAACCTCTAGAAAGAAAAGGAACTTACACCAGAGCGTGTTTTTTTAATAGGTGTTAGTGTTAACAACTAATCGATGTGGTAACCACATTTTTCACAACTAATACTTAATAATACACATATCTAAGATAATTCATACTCATACTCTGAATAATGATTGTGCTTTTTTATTTAAGGTGAAGTTAAATTGCAGATTTGAAAACTAAACTGGAGACAAAATAGACTCTGCTGAAGAATGTGATGAATCTATTTAAAATAAATGTGTTTGAATCATGCTGGACGTATTTGTAAGTGTCCAGTGTTATCTGTTCTAATATGTTGACTTTATTATGTAATATGCATCAGTATTCTGATGGTATTCTGATGAAAGGCTACCATAAATCAAAAAATAAAAATAAAATAAACAAGAAGACAGGCTGGTACAATACAGAACACAACTTACAGGCCACGTTATTTAAAATCTTCAGCTGGTGTGACGACTGGTAACACCATTAAATTTATTTGTCGTGGCGTGTGAAGCTATTTTCATATTTTCATACGCCTACTTCCTTCCCACACCAACATTGTTTTCATTAATTGCATTGTTTATAGCTACCAAAGATATGAGCTCACGCAGCAGTTTTGTTCAAACAGTGAAATTAATTTTGATTATGATACCCTTTTTTTGATTGACACCTCTTTGGAAAGCCACAAATATCTATCATGCAACACTATTTATAAAGACACTGCAAAAACATCTTACCAAGTGTATCACACAACCTTAAAGAAGTCGTTTCTGCAGAGAAGTCACATTTGTAAAAGTGTGACAGTTCACAGATCACAAAAACATTACAAACCACTGTCTGTTTAGAAGACATCAGTCATTGACGTGTAATTTAAGTGTTAAATGAATTATACAGTATCTGCTAAAATGAAAGGGTGGTTAATAGATGCCCATACAAGCTATTTTCTATGTGGTCAGGGTACACATTGCCAAAATGTGCAGCTCACATGCTTCTATATGGTGTTCCAATTAAACAACTGTGGCATGACCTAACTGTCCTGATATTTCCATTATACGCAAATTGCTTGCAGGTTTCATTTACTTGCTAAGCAAAACACGTTAAGGGTGTTGAACATTACAAAAACACAATTGGCTGCTTAAAAGTGAACACAATCTAAATTTGTGCTTTTGCAATAATAAATACTAATATTATTTGAAATAATTTCTGTAAACTCTGAAGTTGTGTGAATGGTGGTCTTTTATGTGGATTCTGTCAGTCATATAGGTGAGAGCCATGGCTTTAATCTTCCTGTACAGATTTAAACACTTTTCCTTCAGTTTGAGGAAGCAGGTGTGTTCCAGATGTGTCCTGATCCAACAAAATCAGAAGTCTGGATCAGAAATGGATACATTGCTGTTGTCTTGGTACAGTTTGTACCTCTTGAAAAAACATGTCTGAATCTCACGGTTTCACTGCTGTAGGTGTCGTAGCTCTGTGGGCATGTTTACTGAACTCCAGGGGTTAAATAAGAGCACCTTCTATATGCTATGCATTATTGTTTCTGAGAATTAGTATGATACATTTACTAACCTGAGGGACATACTTTTGAAGTTCTTTTTAGTTACAGATTAAAATATAAAGATGAAGTGGAGACTCAGACTTCCCAGATATTTTTCCAAAGCTGGAAAAATTTCTCTAAAAATTCAATTTAAAAATATTTTCCAGAAATTAAATTTTTTCCTTTAAGATAATAATTCTACTGGGGATAAACTCGAGTAGAATTTGTCACTGCAGCCACGTATGCATGGTGAGTGAAGTAAGGTTCAGTTTATGGCAGGAGGTGGGAATCGGTTCGAGCCAGCAATCTGTTTTCTCTTCATCATGAGATTTGGGCTGTCAATCTGTTCAATTTATCAACAGTGTTTTTGTCTCGGCAGGAACTCAGTCTCAGTTTTTGGAATGGTTACCTGTTCAGATGAGGGCTTATGTGCAAAGTTAATAATTTATATTGCCCAAATATATCAAAGGGAATTTCATTATGGGTTTAAGAATCATTTCACTGTAATTTGCTCATTATTGGAAGGTTTTTTGTGACCCAATGCTACTATTAAACTGCATAATATTATTTACTTTATATATCATGTAAATGTTATGTAGTATTTTTAAATTAGTATTTTTAATTAATACATAAAACTGACTTACTTTTGGGGAACAACAGTGTTTTAAAGAATAGAAACTTTGTGGCTAGTGAAACTTTAAAGCCAGAACAGGTCCTTATTCTGTTTCAGTCAAAGTAAAGTTTCCTGTTTTTATGTTTCTTGTAGATGTGAAATGGCTTTGCATGTTTAGAACAGAGGTCAGATGGACTGTGATGTCAGTTTCCTGTAGTAGGCATGGTTAGCTTAGTCTTGTGGTTTTTGTGCTAAGAATATGAAGAAAAATGTCTCTTAACATCATAACAACATAAACAACATTGTTTTTCTGTTTGCCAGTGTTTGCTTTTGGTTGCAGTATGGTCTGACTTTTGGCATCTGTCACCTTTGCTCAGACATTTTGATACAGGAACGGGATGTGAAACAAATATCCCGTAATCCTTTTTAAAATAAGACTGAGTCTGTAAAAGTCTAAAAGCATAAATAATCAATGACCTGCAGAAACAAAACAAACAAGGTGTGACAATTTAAAGCCATTGAGGTTGACGTGACCACATTTCAGTAAATATCCTGATGACATTGAAAAAATATTCCTTGGATTTCTTCTGACAGTATTTTCCTGCTGAGCCGGGAAGTTTGGTTCTACCACAAGCATTGCCGTCTTCAAGGAATGTTTAAATGAAAGTGTTATGAAACGACCTTAAGGCAGTAAGTGAGCCGTATAAATCTTTACTTTGGAAGTATCACAGACATGTTTCCACATAAACCTTCAACTTCTGCCTCTTTAGTTGGCAATACTGTTACATAACTGGGAGAATACAGAAAATATATATCATACTGCTTCTAAAATAGTAGTCAGGATAAAGTAGAATGAAATATAGAAAGTGAACTGAGCTAATATGTAATGTCAACATAAGCCCATATTTTGTTTTCCACTGGGCTGGATAAATGGATTCTGTCAAACATTTTCCATTGTTGATGCTTTCCACAAAAAGTAATTTTCCTCTGAGATCTAATCTATCTAGTCTGCATATTATAACACATGCAAAAAATTCTGTTACTGAATACTGAATCAGGCTGTGTGTACATACAGTAAACATTACACCTAGCATAAATAATATAAGTCAGGGTTCTTCAACATTGGTATTTGTAAGAGAATCAATTGTATATTTGCACAATCTGTATTAAGAATGCAACTTAACAATAGTAGTTAGTTTGATGCTAATGCATCAGCAACTCAAATACATTATGCTGTTTTCAGGAATGTTAATTCCTGACAGGCTATTAAAACGTGTGTAAACCACATATAAACTCCAGACCAGTCTGTTTTTATTTATTGTTTTTATTGCACTTATGTTTACAAAAGATTATTTAAATATGTGAGTACATTTGTGAGGTTACTTTTATAATTGTTAGTTTGCTGAGGTATGATGCAGACAAGCAAATTTAATTTAATGTAATTTAAACCCAAAAGCTAATTGTAATATTAACTATTGTCATTTAAAAGAAAATAAAAGTATTATTCTGTCAGAGAAATATATCTTGGCAGGTCAGATAAATGTATTACAGTACATTTGCAGACATTGTCCAGGCAAAATGTATGTCACAACTCTGAGAGACGTTCTGGCAAAACAGTCTTTAAGCTTTGCTACATTGACTAAGACATGAGAAACAGTGACACCGGGTGGCGCCACCGTAGAGACGAAACACTTTAAGTTTTATTCTACTTCATATCAATGAGCGAAATAAATACAGTTTATAGGAGCGAAATAGGAAATCGTCGCCATACATACGCATACAGTAACTCTTTCTGTATACTCTCTTTCTGCTGTTTACCATTATTAGGAGTAGAACTCGCATAAATGCATCAAAAATTAACAAGCTAGAGCACTAGAGTGAAATTTAAGTGTTTGTGTATTATACGCATTAATGTTTTTATAAATATTTAATATTATCTCTTTAGGTCAATGGGAAATACAGAACCATGACGTCAGGTGCTCTGCATTTACGCTTAGTGCGCATGATGATCAGTAGATGGCGCTAGATATGTAAATAACAGATCAGTGAAAAGTGTTCCTCACGTACATCTGCAAAATTATAATAAATTCATAAAGACGCCAACATTGAACAACGTGTCATTAAAAAACTAGAATATATTTGGACAAACAGCCTCAATAGTGCGCTGAAAAGAAAAATTACAGCATAACAAAGTGTTGGATTGACATGACATTGATGTAATGCAGTAGTTTCATGATAACAGATTGCATTTAATTTCTTTTTATTGTCAACAACAGCCGTACAGTACAGAGGTGAAGAATAGATACAAAGCCCAAGAGGCATTAGAACGTTATCCATCAAATCCTGTTGAGATATGAAGCCCTTGTGCGGAGAGCGTCACAATCTGTCTGTCAGTCTTGAAATTCTCTTTGGTGCAGATGTGCTTTAAACACTTGAAAGCGAAAGAGGATTATTATTGAGCCCTCTGGTTATGAAGATCGTACAGCTGTGCAATAAACCTGTCATATCCTATTTTACAAAGAAACATGACGTTCCACCTTTAAAGGGTATGTAATAAATGACCCTCTTTTATGCTGAACCTCATAAACCGGCACAGCTTATAATTAGTTTGGTTGCATTTCATAGATTCATTAATTGATTCAAGGTAAAGCATCATTACTAAGGTTCTGACTTCCTGTTCACATCTGTTCCTGAACTCGGCTCAGCTGTCATATATGGGCCAATCCAAAAAGGGCTGCCGGGCATCGATTGCAAAGACTCTGACAGTTTTGTCAGAAATGGTTTCCCGCTGACTGCTTGATGAGATAGCGAACAAAAATCTGTGGTTGCTTTTAAACCTTTGAGATGAAATGATTAATGACAGGCCAGAGAGGAGGACGAGCAGGAGTCCTGAAACATTAGCAGACTGACGCTTCATTATCAAACGCATTATCAGTCTTTATTTTGTGTCACGTACCATTCTCGCAACTCACAGAGAATTTGTTTCACTCAATAAGGATTATGAAGAACAGTCATATAATCCCTGTGGGAATGAAGAGATTTATAGATGATTAAAACTTTAGAAGACAATTGGCAGTAGATAGAGGACCAGAGTTTTTAAGGGCCGTTCACAGTTTCTTGCATCTGTCTGTGCAGTTTTTAAACAAATGGATTTTTATATATTTAAAAAATTATGTATGTTGTTTAATTTTTCTCACAATTTTACCTTTAACATAGTCTATGTGTGACAAAAGGTTCTCTTCAGTTCATCATGTTTTTTTCTGAAAATAAATGACACACTCACAAAGGTTACAGACTTTTTACAGGTGTGAGGCTTTTTATAATGGGATGCTAAAAATGCTGCCTGTGTTCCAAAACATTCTGGAACAAAGATACCACTCTGTCATAACCATAGGCATAAGATAGACTTGTTGTATTGTTTTAATATACAGCTAGTTAAACATAAACAAACAGATAAACAATATAACCTAACCCACACCCAGGTTGTATTTTCAGTGTTTTTACAAATGAGGACATTCTAAAAAGGAGGTTTTTCCTCAGACTTGTCAGGTTTTGTCCCAAATATATAGTTAAGTAACACATGCACACTCACACAGAAAGTACTAATAAGTGACCTATGCTTCATTTTTTAGTATCTAATAATATTCAAAATAACAATTTTTTTTTTTTTTTAATTTTCACTCAATGTGCTTCATACAGAGAACAGAGGAATCTGTTTATCCACCACCAGTGTGCAGTATCCATCCATTAGCCCCAGTCCATTAAGTGACCCAACAGCTATTGGAGGAGAAAAGAGAAACTGATGCCAGATGGTCAATAGATAAATTAGGTCAAGATCAAGAAACACACAATGTTTATTAACAACTACAGCATGTCAGGGCCTTAGTTTAACATCTCATGTGACAGACAGTGTCCACATCACAATACTAAGGTATTAAGGCACCATAAACTGCAATGCTTAACACATCATCCAAGAGTTTTAGTTTACCCCCAGAGGTCTCCAATCCAGATACTGACCAGGCTAAACCCTACTTAACATCCACTGATAACCAGGCATGAGTCACAGGTTAATAATTACAGGCCTATGTGTAATCAGACCCAATGTTTGTACATATGGTGGTTTTTGTTGATGCATATGTCCCATTAGGAATG
Organism: Ambastaia sidthimunki; assembly: GCA_036877625.1. Lineage (NCBI taxonomy): Eukaryota > Metazoa > Chordata > Actinopteri > Cypriniformes > Botiidae > Ambastaia > Ambastaia sidthimunki. Next base: position 33,344 of record JAZGTK010000834.1, read on the forward strand.
CAAAACAAAGCTTATTGGCAGCAAGCAGATGAACATTCTCTGCAGCCTGAAAAAGTTAAATAAACATCAAGGCTACTGCAGAGAAACATTTAAGGCACTTGTATCAAAAACGCCAACATTTGTCAGGGTGGATTTTATAAAGTAAGCATTTACATTAAGTTTTTAAACATCAGATTGTCTCCCAGCAATGACCCCCACATGATGTGTCCTGTAATCAGTTCTGATGGGGGTTAAAGAAGGGCTTTGGATTTGGCGTCCTGCTGAAATGCAGATTTGTGTTTCCAGGGTGATGAATATGTTTAAGACTTTTTCTCTCTCTCTCATTGGTGATCTCCAAATTCTGTACATCCCCTTGTGGAACTGAGCAACACGAAGAGTTCTTGAGATGGAAAATGCTGTCAGCATTTCTAAACAGCACAGAAAAGTGTGGAGAAGAGCTGTTTGCAGGGTTCTCTACTGAAGATGCATACTCAGATGGGTGCAGCCATGAGCAAAATTTATGGCCCCTGCTGAGAGGATAGATTATGTTATTAAAAAAAGTTGAAATTTAAGATATAAAGAAACATTGAACCTCCCCACACACTTCTGAGGGGGAGAGAATCCAAATTGCCAGATTGCTATCTTTAAAACAATGTCAATCACTTCATCACATGCAACGGAGCAGCCTTTGAAAAAAAAACATGATCCGATCTCATTTTGGCTGCCTGGATGCTGCTTTACTGTAAATACAATTGAAGGAAATGACATTTGACAGTGCTGTAAAATTTCTGGCATTGGGCTTGCGAGGCGGTAGACCTCTGTGCATGTGCTGGATGAGTGCAAACCACCACTGAGGCCCACAGTCTGTGTGTGGTTGTATAGCAGGGGTTTATTTGGCCCCTGCTCCAGCTGCTCTGGATTGAGGAAGTGCCCTCATGTCACCTGATACTCATGACTCAGAGAAAACTAACATCCCTGAAAGCTTGAATTACTGTGATAACACGTGACAACACGTTCAACAAATCTTCACGGTTCCTTTTTTAAAGCTTTGTTGTGTAATTTCTGCGTCACTGAAGTCGACCAATGTAATTGCGCATTTTCAAACAGGTTTCCAGAAAACTCCCAATGCCTTTCATTGGTTGGTCAGTAGTTCCAGCAAACTCATGCCATTGGTTGACCTAATGTTGCTGTGCCAGGCTGGTCAGGACACTCAAACAAACAATGTTAACACTTAACAACCGAGAAAATAAACCTACAAATGGCTTACTTATAGTTGTCTAAACAAATTAAGACAGTATTTTGAAGACATTATTTTAACATGACAAAAAGACACTTGATTTTTAACTTACCCTTAAAACACCCTGACATTACAGCTGAGCTCCTGAGAAGTAGGTCAGTGCTGATTCTAAACAATTGATAAAATCTCAGGGGAAATCACTTTCTAAACATAATATACTTTAGGCCGTCACAGCTTTTATGAACAGACTGTACCCCTTTAAATGAGATGTTGGTGCTAAGCATAACCTTTTGGAAATAAAACGGCAGAAATCTTACATCCCATTAGAATCAGTTGACCATCACTGAATTGCTTAATTTCTTTCTAAACAGCCAACAGACTGAGAAAATCAGAGGCTGAGACATTTGGAGCACAGTCTGCATTTGTGATGAGATTAGTAACTTCAATTAGCATTTAATAAATGGACCATTGTTACTTCAGCAGCACCACAGAAATTCACAGTAGCCCATCAGGAGTAGTTGTTGAGCTAGTGTCTGATGTGTGCAGTGCATTATGCATTTTGGCCACGCAACTGAAATGTTAAAATCACTAGTTTTAACATACAAACTTTCTAACAGACTGTAAGAAAACATTTGCATGTCAGAGGATTGTTTACTCTGCTAAATATAAATCTAAAATCTCTCTCTCCATCCACCACCACTGTGTTCAGTTGCAGTTTAATGTGCTTTATTGGCATGACAAATTCATTTATAATAGTGGAGCTTTTGTGTACAATAATATTGCATAATATTGTTGTCAGGTCATGTTTGCCCATAATGTTTTTCTGGGTGGTTTAAATAACGAGTTCTGCCACAATCACTTCCATGCAATTGTGATTTATTTTGGTGAATCCTCATGATGTCACTTGTCAACCAAAACTATTTCCCCTGTGTATGCATTTCCTTTGGAGTTTATCCATATATGCGTGTGTACAGCTGTGATACATTATATGCTGCTAGTCTGAAGCAGGTGGGATTTTGGACCTTTTCCCTGCAGGCAAAGATATTTTAAATGCAATTTGTTCAATTTTAAAGAAGCATGCTAGAATGACCTCGAAGTGAACAGAAATGGACTAAATCACAAAACTCCTATTTGGATTTTATGGGATTTATCAAGGCAATTAACTAAGACAATATAAGCAATCATTGAAAAATATAAAATTGATATAAAATGCAAGCGCATGAGAATGCATATACAATAAATGAACATAAAGTAAGAAACGAATAGTATAATAGTATAATAATAACAAGAAAGCGAATCACGAGTCAAGTTTGGTGAGAAACAGACACGGTAGCTCAAACTGTCCCTGATATCATGGGGGGCAAAAACATATTGCGCAGCCTCTCTCTCTCGCTCACTTTCTCTCTCTCTTACTTTCTCTCTCGGACAAGCTGACTGACTCGCCAGTGGCTGCAGCAGTCCTGTGGTTGTAGTTGTAGGTGTATTGCATGCACATGAATGTTGTGTCAATCAGAGGCTGCATTTCCGAGTACGCGTGGATTATAGTGGAGAACACAGAGATCACACTGGAAACGCGTGCTGTTTATCGCCTGCTTACTGAAACTAAATCAAATACAAGCCTGCAGTATTTATAGACTCATATCTAACTCAGTGTTGTCGGGAGCATTAGGGTCTGATCGGCGGGAATGGCTTCGTCTCCGTGCGGCGACAGGAACTTTGATTGCGGGCTCGAGATCCAAACTCGCTCGGTGGAGCAAACACTCATCCCGCTGGTGTCTCAGGTGAGTCCTGATCCAAGAAACTTCAATACAGGGTAAAAATTACACTGGACATGAAGCATACTGCAAAACAGCGTGATATGGAAACACAAACTTTACTTTTACGTTATCACGTGTAACGATTAACACAACAGTGTCTGAAAAACTCACACTAGGACAACTGCGTAGTTTCCGACAAAATACTATGTCTACTATAGTTACCAATGTAAAATAATACTATTAAATAAACAGTTTGTTTATACAAATTGTTTGTACAGTAACTTTATTGTGTATATTTATTTTTTGTGACATTGGTGGCAATAGTCAAATTGCACTTGCAGTTTAATTATCGATCATTGTAGGAACTATGGTAATTTTGCGGAAACTGTGGTTATATGGTACGTTTTTGTTGGGGAAGTTTTGTTGCTTGTATTCCGCACCGTCACATGCTGAACGAATAATTGAAACCCGTGGCCAGATAAGTGAAACTTTGTTGCAGTGTATTAAGTCCCAAGAAGCCGTGGTTTACGTAAATCACTATTGGTTTTATAAAACAGCAAGGTTTCATAAAATAAACACACAACGACAAAATGTGTCGCATTAATATACTGAAGTAATAATGTCACAGGTGGATGCTTATAATTTACACCAGTTTCAAATAATATCAATCAATCATAATCATGCATAATCATAATTCATTTTAAAGAAATAGTGTATCAGTGGATCAAACACTTTATGCTTGACTTAAGCAATGATAATATGAATCAATTGGCAAACAAAGCGCACTGCCAACCTGGATTACATTGTAGGCATGATGTGCATAAGAAACATAAATTTGATTGCCAGAAATGTTGTACGGGTAGACAGCTCTATAGATTTTATGACACAGCCTATGTCTGTAAATTCCACATTAAATATCTGGATTCACGTAGGTGACTAACAGCTTGTACTGTTTGAAGATGAACAGGCACACATATGTGTTCTTTACTAAGGACTGGAGTGGATTGGTTCAGGATCTGCCAGGAATTTGTTGCAGTGTGTTTTTCACAAGCATACGTGGTAAAGACTTTCCAACACCACCTTATGCACTTGGTAATGCTGTTAGATTTGAGATTATTGACATTCCAGTTTTATTAAAGGTTTGATTTGTACTGTGATGGGAGAAGGTTGTTGAGATGTCTTCTGAGAAGGGGTCCGTAGGCGTCAGTAGTTAGTTAGTGGTGCTCACTGGGGCTACTGATGGTAATGAGGCTAAAAGGTCAGAGTTAGAAGACATGCTAATCAGCTATTCACTGGACCTTTGGGTTATAGAGCCTCTTTCAAAGCTTTCCAGAATCTGGACAATAGATTGTCAAAGTAGTCTTGGTCTCCAACACCCCTCCTCCAACTACAGCTTGTTGAACATGGTAGTGTCCCCCTTGGAAACGGTATGGACCAGATGTGTTTTAAAGACATGTCCTTTGACTACATCTGCAGAGTTCCTTGATGGTTGTCTCAGCGTGCGAAGTGCGATTGTTAGGCACATTTATGAGACCTCTACAAGACTGATACCGATTTGTTTTGCTGAAATGAAAGTTACATATTTTATTTTTTCAGCTCAGTCTAAGGCCACAGAACTGGCAACCTCAGTATAGGTCTGATTCTGTGTGCATTTTCTAGGGGGTTAAGCATGATAATGGGAAAAAAATTAGAGCTTGTTGGGGATTGAGTTTTTAAAAAAACACACACACATGCTTGTTGGTCCACATCACCTTCAAATTTGAGAGCACTCTCTGAACCTGACAACCATTGTGTAAATATAACCCTATTTATTAAACTTTTTAATTTCCAATCTTATCCAAATGTTATGCATAATATACAAATTGTTGACATGTGATTCTATCATCTGTGAATGTTTAGAATTTCGGTCTGGATTTGCTTTAAAACAGCAATTTTTTTGAATGCACACACATAAAACCAAACAGTACTGGACAGAACAATTATAATAGTTTAGAGTTTCAGTTTCGGTTTGTGCCAGAGTCTTGGAGTTTGAGCCAAAGCCAGGACAGGATTTATGAAATTACCAAGTCTTTGATTTGATTGAAACGATTTTAAACTCTTGTGCCAAGTAAGGGTTGTTATTACATATTTGTGATAGCTGTGTCCTTTTTCTGCAGGACTAAGCTTTTGTTTTCCAGGAAAAGATTTTAGCTATAATTGGATGAAAATTCTGTCTCTGCCTGTGTTTAGTAGGTTGAGCCCTCATGCTTTTGTAAGCTCCGTGCCATTTGCTCTGCTGTAAAGCAGACCTCTCTGAGGTGGTGAAGGTGAGAGAATTTTGTGCGTGTTCAGTTAAGTACACAACCGTGCCAAACTGTTATTCCACATGCAAAGCTCCAGCAACCCCTCATGACCTGGAAAAGCATTTTAATAAAGCTATACGCTCTGCTTTAAAAATACATCCTCTGTGCTCAGCCTGGAGACATTTGTGTTAAAGAACATATCATACAAGAAAAACGTTCCGTAATTTAAAACTTTGCCCTGCTCAGTGTAAACACAGAAGAATTTCTGTAGGAGGAAATTACATCACTGTTAGGATAATATATCAGCTAAGAGCAAGAGCAAGGGGGAGAAAGCTGGTGCTTCCTATAGGAAAGATGTCAGGAAAGATGGATTAATGTACACTCAGTGTAAACGGCATAGGATTACAGGGGCAAATACCTTCCAGTGTCAGAACAAAGCAGGCTTCATGTTCAGTATGCGTACACTTATGTATGTGAGGTGGATGTCAATGTATTCTCGGCTGCGTAGTTGTGCGTGTTACGCATTGTGTTTGCTTAACCAGTGGAGGTGTAAAAAGAGGAAGCCAGAACTGATAAGAGCTGTATTGTAAACTACAGCCCCCAACCATCCAGAATCTTCTGTAGCTGGAACAAAAACATACCTTTAGCACTGTGGCAAATATCATTGACGCAATGTATTTTTCACTTTAGAGACGTAAGCCTGTCTTACATTTTTAAAGTCCTAGAGATACCAGGTACAACGTCCCCAGAAAGAATTTGGACACCTGCGCTACACTTTTGGTAGCTTTTTGGAATTTTGCTATATTAACAAAGAAAATATATGAAACCCAAGTGGTATTTATTGTATAGATAAGCAAATCATTTAAGGAAAACATTTCCCAGAAATAAGTTTTAAGAATTTTAAATGTGACAAATAAAGGTGTCCAAATACCTCAAGATTCACCCTCTATTGCTGCAACTATTGCAAATATAATTTGGACCTCAAACATAAATTCTGGGGCCTGTAATCTAATTAAGTCTGTTTTTCTTATCAAAATCCACAAATTTTAATATACAGTACTAGATTAAAAATCGGTTCTAATATCAAAAGGAGTTTCTGTAGATCACTGTTGAGGCACTGTGACGCTTTTGCTTCTATAGTCAGGATAATCTGTGGTTTGATTTTAACAGCATTTGGTAATTCATAGCCTGCAGGCATAACCTTTTCAAGGCAGCTCTTAGAATTTGCCCATCTGATCAGGGGTTCAGCAAAGCCCTCAGTTTCTGCATCAGTGACAGCTTGGCCCTGTTCCGGACTGTATTTACATTACATGACTATGGGACCTGTCATTAAGCAGGAAAAGATCCTAATCACTGAAATAGTTTGAAGACATTCTTTCTTCCTAAGATCATGCTACATCCAGGAAATAATCTGGGATAGAGGTGGACTTCCTCAGCCCTTAGTTATCTCGCTGTCATCACTGATCAAGGGTAATACTCACAGACAAAGAAGCTGTCAGTTCGAAGAACAAGTCAGTTACATTTAGTGTTTCCTAGTGTTTCCTGTTCTAGCTGAGTTGCCGAATCGTCACGTAACGTCTTTGGTTATCAGGTACACTTTGACTTATTTTCCTCTCAATAAAACAGCTTTACACCAGAAATATAAATTTTATTTTTAATAAGATGTGTAAAATCGTGTACACTTACATGAGATAAAGTCTTCAGTCATATCAGTAGCCTAATAAAGGCAGTTTTATTTTGCAGAGAGAAGGTTACCTAATGGGAGCTAACATGAGATCACATGACCAGCTGCATGCTAAACTCACTTTATCTCTGTAATTTTTAGTCATTAAACACTGTAATTTGCACAATAAATAAATCACAGCTGCCTACAAATACACATAGGGAATTTCTTTAGTGACATCAGTAAAATCAAACCTTTTGCCTGATACAGAATCCATGTAATTGTCAGTATCAGAGACCTGATGTATTGGCCAGAGCAAACCAAAACAATTCCTGAGTGCACCTTTAAATAACACTGGACAACACTTGGAGAGGACGAATCTCTGTGTTTGTGAGGTTGACCAATCATTTGTATCTTTTCACCCTTTGCATTGGCACAGAGATAGTGCTTGGCTCAAGTTCGTGCTTGTGGAATGTGAGGGGCTCGTGACAAATACCCACTTACCTCAACAGTAATTACAAAAGGCTCATTATTCTTCAGTACTGTACAGTGGCTCATATATTCACTCCCTAGACAACAAAACTAGAACAAGCACTCAGCTTCCCCAGATAACAACAAAACAACAGTAAGCAATGGTTTTGTTGCAGGAAGATTATATTTAGATTTTGTAACAGCAAAAAATATTTTTCTTCTCAGCTGAATGAGCATGAGTCAAGCAATTTCAGATTCATATGACTATAAGTGGCCCCTCTTTCAGTTTGGACAAAGATTTTAATGAGTTGAAAAATTTCTCATGGTTGGATTGGGTAAATCTAAGGTTTCAGCCTGGAGTTGCACAAATGTTTGTGAGGCAGCTTTCTTGTAGTCATCCATCCCCTGACCTGTGATGTTGAGATGTCAAGAGTCGGTTACATCTGAAACAATGTGCTTGAGGGTAATGGCCATTTGTGTTAACCTCACAAAAACTGTCAGGACATATTGTGTCATATTTCACCCCTGAGTCAAAGAAAAAAATAAGAAATTATATTTTGCAAAAAGAATTTGAGGAGAAAATGTCACAATAATGGAAACATTGTCACAGTACAAAATGCTCGATGTTCCTAAAACCAGACTTTCTCATTTTCTTTATGCAAGAAAAATCCATATCTTTTTCTTTTGGTGTTGTTGTGAAATATTACCCAGTTATTGTTTTGTGAGATTCATTCATTTATCCCCTGCTTAGCCCAGAACACAATGCTTTTTGGAGCCTGTCTAAACACAAACCGTTGCCTCTCGTACCTGTTGAACTCTTTGTCTCCCCAGGAGTCTAATGATCTTAGAGCTCAGCTTAAATAAATCACCTGATACCAGAACACTCTGTAAGAGCCTTTTGTGAAAGCATTTATGTTTCCTCTGTCTGCTGGGCCACTGTAGTTCCAGACAGTCCTTGTTAAACCACCATTATTTAAATGCACAGCCAAGCGCCTTAAAAGACACAAGTGAAGCGTTTGTCTGCTCAGTAGACCATCTTATTATTTTCATCAAATGTTAAAATAATCTTTTTTAACTACAAACAGAAGTTGATTAGTTTATCTCTGAACCTTTTTTGGAGCAGTAAGACATTAGTCTGTTAAGATTAAAGTCTCAAGTAGCTCTTTAAAGGGTGTATTAGAGTGGCGCCCCTTGATTGTTTCATGTCATGGGTAGATTTACTTTAAAGTAGTTAAAAGCATGAATATGTCACCTGGTCAAACGAAGGAATGCTGTTTGAATAAATGCCTTTGAAATTAGATGGTGCTTTGTAAATGCCTCTGGCATGTTGGCTGTAGTCTGAGCTCACAGATACAAGGTGGAGAAGAAATCAAACGCAAGGAACAATGTTTCTATATGGTGGCAGGAAGGAGAACACTTGTCCTTTGATTCACACAGACAGTGTGTCCCTCAACACTCCCTCCATTAGAAAGATCTAAATGCAGCTCCTTGTGGTAATTACTTTCATCAATCATGTCAGTGTTGAGCTGATGGGATTCAGGCTGCACACCTCTTCTGTTGGACAGATAAATCCTGATAACGCTAATGTTAATGATGCTACCGCTAGCCCAGCTTTCTTCTGACTGTGCTTTGGCTGCTGTTCTACAGATATTCCTGATGGTTGGTTACTTGTAGTTCATGGTCCAAAAATGTCTAATATAATACCTGGAGAGAGCTATTCATTAGTGTTCCTATTCATCTTAATTGTGGTTGTACGACTGGAGCAAACAGACAGTATCAAAGACCATTAATGTCAACTTGGTAACCACGGTCTGATGGTTTCCCACGAGCAGACTGGCTCCAGGACGGTCTGGCTGCTGTCAGAGGGCACACAAATTTACTGAAATCTGATTGGTCCAGACAGTTGCTTTTATGTCTTTATAGCCTCTCAGGGTGGTGAAGACCACAACTGGTGACAGGTGGCCCTCATTCTAAAAGTGAAAGCAGACACAGGTTTTTACTACATCCCATTTCATGATGCAGAGCTGTTACTGTTAAACACCAGTTGCTCTTGTGTCCCCTGACCTTGATCCTTGACAATGTTATTGATTATAAGTTGTAGAGCTCATGTTGTGGAGCAAATGTCTGTTTTTATGTGTTTATAATGTTTTGGATGCCTATACATTAGAAGCCTCTGTGTAAGGTTCATCATCTACTTGGCAAACATTGGTGTGGTCACAGCATTCTTCAGAGAGGCTTATGTTTCATCACTATCACTGAGTGAATGAGACTGCATGTGTGGTCAACAAGTGTCTCTCTCAGTGTTGGGAAGGGAAAAAGGGGCCAAAGGTCACGCTCTCCATGTCTGAGACCCAAATACACCCCTATGCTAAAGGCTTAATGGAGAGCTACATGCAGAAGCAGTCTGTAAAATTTGTGGGACCTGGAGCAAAATTGTAGTACTTTTATTTTAACAATGCCATTATCACCTTTATCACCAATTAATGACAACATTTTCATTTTTTTAGTAAAGTATCCCTTCAGTGTTGTTTGAGATGAAGACCACCTGTTTGTGTAACCAATGGTAGATGGGGAGTGTTAGGAAAACCTGTTTGAAAGTATTTTTGCAGTTCTGTGAGGTGATGCTTGTGCTGTGCTTTTAAATAAACATTGCCAGCCCTGACACCATATCGATATCACATTTCCAGCTCAGGCACATCATAATTGATTTCCTAGAAGATTAATGGATAGAAAAAACATTGAATTGAAATTAATTGATTGTGGGCAGCTTTCCTGAAACACGTTTTTGTCATCAACAACCAGAGCTGTCTTCTTAATGGAGCTTAAAGATCAGGGAGAAAAACTTTATTCACTGAGGTTGAACTTTTTGAAGAAGGCTCCTGCTGTTGTGTTCCAATGACATGATTTAAAAAAAGGAGGTGATAATTGCAATTTGGTGTTATCTTCATCTAAACACTGGGTGATAATGAAGAGGTCAGTATTGAATTGCTCCCTTAGCAGGAAAACCTTAAAGAAATCAGCTAGCATAGAGTTAAGTAGCTTTCTAGCATGGAATTAGGTAACCATGATTTTGCCAAGTAGAACATTGTTTTGAACAACATTCCTGGCAGCCAATCAGATTTTAAGCTCAAGTTTTAGTTCTTATCAACCTATTATTTCCCTCTGGTTTTCGGGTACTTTTTGGTTAGGGTTAGGATTGTGTTTATTTAACAGAAACATTGAACCAGCAAAAGATGTTAAAACATCTCACTTAAATACTAATATCAAGGTTATCATTTACAGTAGTTACAGTACCATCTTTATTTAAATATACTATATAAATGATATTATATTTTTTCAGAGATTTTTTCCTTTAAAACTTCCCCCTATTTACTCAGTGCCTCCGAGACCACACACACAGTGCAGCGATCAGCTTTCATTTTCTATTACATAATTCTAGAGTCTTTTTTTACCAGACAGCATTACAAACCAGACATACAACAACACATTCTAGGTAACAGTATGCTGAGAAGGTGGAATCTATAGAACACACCCTCCCACAATAAAACAAACCCACAGCCCCTTATGAAAACAAAGACACAGTGTGTTTCATGCCATGGATCTACTCAACAAGGTGTTTTGGAAAGAGTTGGATGATGGTTGTATTGAAACAGCATGCACACAAGCTTTGATTGAAGGTTTTTACAGAGTGTTTATAGCTGCAGAAAAGAAAAAAAGAGAATAGGGGCTCATTGTTTGTTGAAAAGCTGTAAGATGATTTCAGTAAGACTACAGTAATTGGATTTTGTTAGGTAAAAGGTAGCTTTGATCAGATTTGTTCTGTTTTTTCAGACATTCACAATAAATCTTCATATAAAAAGCAGAACTTTGAAAAACTGTTAAGAACCAGAAAAATACGTTAGTACCATGGTACCATGTCTAATACCATGTTAAATGTGTTGTTTTTGTAATATTTTGACCAGGTGTATTGAGTCTGCTTTTCTGCTTTTGACACCCACAGTTGTTGTTTAAACATCTAAATAGATCATTTACACAGCCAAAATGTTGTTGATTCATTTTCTACTCGTGTGTGCCAGTTTTGTTGCACCCACCTGACTTGTGGGCACAAGTTAAGCTCCCCTTAATAATGAATTGCTGGCATTAAAGATGAATGGTGATGCTGGCTATATAAGCTATATATAAGCTGGCTATATATATTTGCTTGTCAATAACTGAAAAGCTGTACATTTGGGCTTTTTAACACAGTAAGACTCCATCCATGTCAAAGATAAGAGGAGAACCCCCGGAAGCGCTCTACAGCAGTTTGTTGAACTTTTACAGAGTTTGTCTTGACTAAACTTTAAATTAATCCCAGAATGCTTTGATTTGTCTTCATTTCCTTAAGCGGATGGGTTGGTTAAGGTTCCTCCCTTCCATTGAATAAGAGGTTGTGAACGAGTGGTTTCTTTTCCTCCTCACGACTCATCAGTTCAGACAGATGATGAAATATGACAGCAGAAGAGAATGGACAAAGCATAAGTCCTCAAGGTCCCCCCTCCTCTGTTAATACTCAGAAATAGCCTGAGCTGTTCCCACTCTCAGTGAGTCACTGCTGAACGCTCCGGTGCGACGTTGTTATCTCTCCTCAGAAAAAGACCAGCCATTAGTCTCAATGTAGTCTGGCAAAGCCTCAGTTGACTCTTATTATCTTTGTTATTATGGATCTCTTTGGGCTTTTATCCAAATTAACTTACAGTACACTTAATGCAGGACAAATCTTTGCGTCTGGTTTGCTTAAAAATAGCTGAAAAACTGTAGTTATTTACTTGATGTTATTTACTGATGTTATTTCAAACATATTGGTTATTCTTTTATAGTACATTCTGAAGATTTGTTTGTGGAGACTGAAGCTTTTATAGCTTTTTATTGACTGAAGCATTATAAAGGTATCATAAGTGGTCCATTAAACTTGTGTGCTCCTGAAGCAATATGATAGCATTTTGTGAAAAACAGACGATATGAGCCATTTGTGTTTAAATAACCAGAGATGAGACGATTGACACTTTCAGATCAGAACTAGTCAGAGGTTATTCTGTGACAGCATTTCTAGGGTTGTCAATGTAATGAAGATGCCAGTATAATCAAGTAACTTGATTAAATGAATAACACAACTGATTAAATAAGTAACCCACAATCTGTACACAAAAACTTTATAGTCTTTAGAATTCCCTTCTTTTTGGGAGTTTTCTGTGCAAGTATTTGTGTATTATTTGCAATTATTTGCAATTAATTCAGTTAACTAGTCGCCATATTTGATTATTGGATTAAATATTTTAATGGATTGCCATTAAATTAAATACAATTTAAAAGAGTTGTCTTTCTTATTTATTAGAGGGTATCTTAATGTTTATCAGTTGTTTTTTACACTGTTTCTCTTGACTAACAGCTCTGAATCAGCACATTGCCAGCATGTCCTTTCCAAAGATAAAACACATTCATAATTTACACTCTCAGACCATCTTTCTTGAAATAACTTAAAATTGGCTTGAAATAAACATTTTGGAAGGGAACCTCACAAAATAACAGCTCTATGAAACACACAGGGAATGTGTTTAAAAACTTACAAGTGCATGCGAGTGTTAATTATAGTCCATGAGCATATGTTGTCATTGTTTCAGTGTGCATCCTTCCTAATTCGGGTCTGACTGGGACTTGAGCATGTGAGGATTGCAACGGATGAAAAGGTTGCGTGGCTGGTGTGCATTGAACTGGAAATGTATACTCATTTTCACCCTCTGCTGGGACCCCTGGTGCATGAACTGTGAGGACTCAGCTATCATCTTTGTCAAAGCTGGAGGCGAAAATGGTTTTATGTGTACGATATGCGACCTCTCACTTTCAGCCAAGCCATTATTGGGTGAGAAGGAGATTTCTTAAGGGAATGACACAGAGGAGGATTTGCTATTCAAGTATGAGGAAAGACATGATCTATAATGGCAAAATATTCCTGAACTGGAGTTTTACATTTTGTGGAGAAAATGTGAGTGGTGCTTAAAGTGCAGAACTTGCACCATGATGCAGAAGTGATTTATTAGAGTGTTCTGGGTGGCTGCTGCTTGCTAGGTGCTTACTGGCCCAAATCTAAAGAGCCACATGTCACTGTGATGTTGTGGTGCCTGGATATGGATGAAAATTATTTAAACCAGTCTAAGATGGATTGCTAGCCTTTGCTGGACAGACTGGTCTGTTTTGCCTGTCTTAGAGGGGCTTTTAAATACCAAAGTCATTTTTTTTTACTTCATACGCTATATTTTAAAGTTTTAACATTTTGAGGGTAAGCAATGTCCCTGGTAATCGAACCTCAGCCCCAGATGACTGCAGAATGTTGAACCAACCCCCCATACCCACAATGCACCTCAGGGTACTTGTTCTGTGCACCTTCCACCTCACCTAACGTACCTCACCTCTGCCCTCTATTTAACAACGTACTCTTACAGTAACGACAAGGTCAGAGTCGCTGTGTGCTTTTGGTCTTTGTGAGAGAAGTTTTAGCGAGCAGTCACGTTGCCAGATCCCTCCCTCCCATCCCTCTTGAGTCGGTAATCACACTTACATCGGAGTGCTGCAGAATGAAAAGGCTTTATTGTGCTCCACTGAATCTGCTGAATGAGCGAAGAGAAAGTGAAGAGGACGTGCGACGTAAATGCACTGGATTTTATCAGCAGGCAATGAGTTACTCAGCCCTGGGACATTTCTGAAGAGTTCTGATTTGAACCTCTTACCAGGCAGGACAGACCCATTGGGCTGTGCGTTTACCTCTGTTGTTGTATTCTGTTGTTGAATACAACAATCAAACAGAACCTCTTAATCAAACCATCTGCACCTATTGTGCTGGATTTATTAGTTTCTGCTGATGTGATAAACGCCACATAAATTGGGGAATAACAGTCAACAAAAGAAATGCAGTTTGAAACCTATTTTGTGTGCATAATGTGACACATTTTCTTTTGAAATAGGGTTTTCAAAATGGAAAAAAGTAAGACTTCATTTTACCCATCAGGAATTCACTGGATTGTTGAAAGTTGTCTGTGAATAATGGGTAAGGTTAAAAAACAAAGAGGCATTGGTGATGTTAGGTGAACAAACAAGTAGTTTTAGGAGCAGTATGAGATATAGAATTAGTGAATTGACCCCTTTGTGTTCTGCCTCTCCAGTACAGTACACAAAACCATACGTCTTGTGTTAACAGACAGTGTTGGTGCAACCCAAGTGTGGGCAAAACAGAGTTAAACAGAGCTCATATAAAGAGTGATTAAAAGCCCAGACCATTTGACATTTGTGCTGTTGTGCAGCCAGTGATTCTTGGCAGGGCACAAAGCACACCAATCATTGGGTATTATTAGCCCCGTCGTTCTCACAGCACCATGTAGTTCGTCTTCCACTTTCCCTCCTCATCCAGTCATTCATCTCTCCAGTAAGGCACAGCTGCCCTAAATCACCCTCAAATGCAGTGCACAATGTCCGCTGTGTTGGGTTCCAGGTTCGAGAGTCACGCTTTTCTTATACCACTGTTGTATAAGCTGAGATGGAGTCCGCAAACAGAAAAAAATAACTTTCCCCATTGCTTTTTCTAATAAAACACCTCTGTGATAGAGCACAGGAAGCGGGGGCTGTATCATCAGTTAGCCGAACTGTATTAAATTCACAATCTTACCACATGGCCTTAAGGTATTAGGGAAAACTTTGATTCGTTTCTGCTCCACATGAACTTTAATAGCTTTTGAGATCTGCTACATCTGCAAATATGTTTTTATGCTACTTGAGGTCCTTTTGCACATAATGATCAAATTCTCAGAGCCTGGGAAATGGTTGTCCCACCAAATCCTCCTAATCTGAGCCATCATCATATAACCTGTCAGCCATATTAAAGCAGAAAATGGCAAGAATGCATGCAAAGCTATGCCAACCTTCATGTTGAGCGTGGAATACTCCACAATGCCTGTCTTGATACAGAATATTCATTCCTGTCTGCCAAAGTCCACAAGCCATCGTTTTCTGATTTGCTGTGTTTGATTCTCTTTATCATCATGTAGCATGTTCAATTATTTGGAAATTAGTTTTCCTGCTTAATGTCCCCAACTTTGAGGATTGTATGTGCCTTGGCTTCATGTTTGGCACTCTGCCTGTTTTGCTGCACATTGTACGTAATGAGCATATGGCATGGCTCAGTGAGTCTTTAAGTAAAGACCTATGGTACCTTAGTTCAAGCCCTTCTGGTTTGACTTAGCCACAGTCCATGCAGCAATAACCATGAAGAGTGTCTCTGTGTGGGAGTACAATTACTCTGTGTACGTTATTGTAAAGGGACCACAGGGCCTTTTAGCAATTAGAGGAAGAGAGGCTTTAACAATGAGCTGAGCAGACTGTTGTTAAAAAACAACAAAAGAATGGAACTTAGTATTTAAAGGGATAGTACACCCAAACATTTTAATTCTGTCATCATTTACTCGAGTGAGTGAGTGATTGTTCAGATTTTTCACAGTTTTCATTCAGTGGTTTTACTCTAAAAATACTGCCCAAGTGACACCAACACTTAAACACACTTGAATGGTGCTGATGTTTGCAGAGTGATGTCAGTTTGCTTATGTTGTCACACGCCATCATCTTCAGAAAATGCTGCATTCACATCATGAAATTGTTGTTATGAGTTCCTGACAGCCATTCACACCTTTGTTGAACTGGTTATTAGTCGGCAACCTTGAATTTGATTAAAGAGTTAAAGGTTATGCTGATGTTGTGCTGAATGCTGATGTTATCTGGTGTGCTGTATGTTCTTTTTTATTTTTATCAACAACCAAGCCATACATAGATCCATTTTGGCATTATGTAAGTTTCCATGGAAACAAACAATAACAGAGATCTGAGCTGCTCAGAGTGCAATTCAATACTTAAAAGTTATTAAATACAATTATTTTGATATGACATACTGTATGACAATATCTGTGTATCATAATATTGCAATATTATTATTATCTGTAATAAAACTTTTTTTGCTTCAGTGTAATTAATAGTGTTGAACATTAAGTGTTCCTGTAGCTCAACTAGAGCATTGCGTTAGCAGCGCAACCGTTGTGGGTTCGATCCCAGGGAACACAAGTACTGATAAATGTATACCTTGAATTTACTTACTGAATTTACTGAATTTTATTTACTGAATAAATGTTAATGTTATGTAAATGTAACCTCCTTGTTATACCTGCCTTGGAAGATAAATTCATTCACTTTTACTTTAGCCACATGGAGCAGAATCGATCGAGAGAGAGAGCGAGAGAGCGAGCGAGCGAGAGAGATGTACTTCACCTCCATTGACTGTGGCTCGTAGGAGCCAGCATGTCAGCTGCTTCTCCAGACCTGGCACCTTCTACCTGTCTCTGTCTTGTTGGCCTCCAACCAGAAAACCTAATGTACCTTTCTTTAGCCAATGGCAACGCAGAGAGGCTCTGTTAGCCCATTCACCATGACCTCACCTCTTCCCTTGTTCAATAATACTCATCCTCTGTTACCACATTCACCTTTAGGCCTATCCCCAATAAAGCCTGGAACGCATTCCCATGTTATTTGCCATTCTGCCATTTGCAGAATAATAGTTTATGAAGAACTTGACAGTGATCAAACTGAAACATTTAACACTCGTCTTTGACATACATTAAACAGTAGACAATGATGATCAGTTTAAAAAGCAACTGACAACACTTATTCCACATACAGTTTAATGTGTACACAATCACAACTGCAGAATTAAACTATGGCTCTGTTCATATTTAAAGGGATAGTTGTGATGTATGGCTTGAGGGTGGGTAAATCAACTGCAACTTTTAATATTTGGGTGAACTATCCCTTTAATTTAATAAAATGAGGGTCCCTTGTTTATTTTAGAAGCACGCTTATGGAATAACTTAAATGTATTTGTTTTTATTGTTTTTGTTTCTGAAAAGTTATTTAATATACTGCTAATGTAGCCTGCAGTCTCCTGCCTCTCTTTGGTATATAACTAATAGCTTACAATTCATATTGTAAACTCAATTATTGTAGCTGATTTTCATTCATCTCATTGCAGTTTTCAGTTGCAAATGCTGTTCATAATAACTAAATCTTGTTTTGCTGAAGACGTCTTTGTGCGCCGCTGTGTTTTTAAAAGGATTATAAGATGTCTTTGAAACATTAC
>JAZGTK010000835.1:6873-50843 GCA_036877625.1 Ambastaia sidthimunki
AATACTTATGTACATGTGATTTTTCAGGTTTTTTATTTTTAATAAATTTGCAACAATTTCAAAAAATCTTTTTTCACCTTGTCATTATGGGGTATTGTGTGTAGAATTTTGAGGAAATAAATGAATTTAATCCATTTTGGAATAAGGCTGTAACATAAAAAAATGTTGAAAAAGTGAAGCGCTATGAATACTTTCCGGATGCACTGTATCTAAACAGATGGTATTCTGTGCCTAAGAAACAACGGTGATATCTGTGTGCTGCATATGGCACCACATATGGACTGGCTATGCAGTAGGGTTGGCAACAGCTGGATGATCTGAGAGCTTTCCTCAACAGTACCGTGATATTCCCAGTGGATGAGAGGATGGATACAGGACAAGCCAGTGGCTGAACAGAGAGTACAGAGAGTGTTCAGGACAGGAAGAGCTACCGTTATTTTATCTTATCACCAATAGCACAGACAGTCCGGTGCGACAAGTGTACAGCAGAGTGTGGATAATGAGAGGAAGACAGTTTTAATTCTGTGTTTATATGAAAATCCCTGGAAAACTGGGAATCTCTGGTCATTTGAGAGATGTTGCTTCTTAGTGCACTAGAAAAACAAGCTTGACAAAAAACTCATATGACAAATTTCCAATGCATTGTCATCAGGGACACATCCAGCTTATGGCATATTATTCACTGACTACTTCAGCAAAAACGGGCAGCATTCATAACCAGAGCTTCTCTATTTAAAGTTCAAAACTAAAGACTTCGACATATTACTTGTTTACTTCCTATTTTCAATGTTAAAATGGGCATATCACATAGACAGATGCACAAAAGCACACAGCTAATGAGGTTTTGGGGAAACAGACATCTACCTCAGACTGTGGGACTAATGTATCACAAGGCCGGCCACAAGGCCACTTCCTCATGGATGTGAGAAGAGGGCATTTCCTTTCAAATCCTCTCAAATTAACCTGCCATGTCCACAAAACCATCAGTTCCTTTAGAAGACCCTCAATTCCTTCTTCATTTAATCTTAATGAAGAAACTAGTTTCTTCTTCAAGTCTCTAAACTGAAGACTGAAGGATTATTTAAAGCCATTACTGCAAACTTTTGCCTTTTAAATTCACTTATGCCACCTTTCTGTTTTCAGTAGGAGACTCTTAAAACAAGGTTAAAATGGGTTTTACAACATAATGCTATTAGCCAAAAAGATCAAAATGATTTATTTGGTAGATCTTCAGACAACCCTCCAATAACCCAGAAAATCAATATACAATCAATACTTCTTGAACCTATAATGTAACATCAAGAATATTTTCAATTTTTAAAGAACCCTCAAGCACCCACCTTGAAAAAAATAAAGAAACAAGAAAACAAAAAAGAAACAAAATATTTCCAATGGATCACTGAAGAACCTTCATTTTTTTACAGTACACATAGCATCAGACATTCAGTCATATTCTATTCACCCAAAACACACATACCATCCCTTCCCATCAGTTTCTTTCTTCTTTCCACTTCCTAAACCCAAAACATCACAAACATTATGCAGTACGAGCCCTTTAAACCCACTGAGAATTCCCCAATCCCCTTTCCAACGTCTACAAACATTTCTCCTTTTCCATTTTTAAGTCATGGGACTGTTATTTGTCCTAGACTGACACAGATGCACATATGCAGTTTGACTCACTTCAGCTCTGGGTGGGTCTGTTTCCAATTTTCTCACCCCTCCACCCATAAAAAGAAAAGTTACCTCCAAAAACAACAAAACAAGTGAAGAAAATGGCTTGCTTGCTGCTAAAAGTTTCTCTCCTTTAAAGACACACACACACACACACACACACATACACACACACATATCAAGGCAGCAAACAAAAGCTGCTCTCCCTGCGACTCCTAAACTCTTATCAGCGCTATATTTCCCCTCTATGCGAGAGCGTGGGAGCATGGAGTCAGAAACCTGCACCCGCAAACAACAGGAGGAAGCCAGTAATCTGAGTCGAGGTGCTCCAAACGATTCCAGAAAGAGAGGGGAAGGAGAACAGCCTGAGAAATGTTGAGAGGAAAAGACTGTCTGGATTGCACAGGATCAAAATGTTTCTAAATAAAATCAAGACCAGAAGAAACTTCTGAAGAAATAGAATAAAGTTCTGAGGACCAAAAGCAACCTCATTGTCGGGGAGTCTCTGTGATGCTTCTTGTCAAATGAAATGATAGACATTAAATGTGAGTGAACAGAGATGAGAGAGATCTTAAAACACACTCACCAGCAAATCGAGCATACATCCAGTGTGTAGGGCTTTACAATGCCATAATCAAAGAGCCAATCAATGAGGGTGTTTCACGGTGTCTAGCCAGCGCAGTCACTGTCCGCAACAAAAGAGACAAAGTGAAGGAGCAGGAATTATGATTATCTTAGTGAAACAGCCTCTGTCTCTTTTCTTTGCTTGTTTGTTTGCTTGTGCCGTAATAACTTGTTTGAGGATTCCCCAAATGTCTGAAGCTGCAAGCAAAAGAAGAAAAAGAGAGGAAAGAGAGTGTGAGAGCGACTGTGCGTGTTTGGTGCTGAAGGGAGGGCTGGGGGGGTTAGGGGAGGTGGGAGGATCACGCTCTAAGGAGACCAGAGCCACCTATACAAGACAATAGCAGGAAACTGAACATCAGTCGCTAAATAACAACAGCCAAATTATTAGAAAGTATTTTTTGTAACTATCTGCATGTAAGGATTTTGTTTTTTGACTAATTTTAAGGCGTATCTGGATTATTAGAGCAATAGTTTGTTTCAATCGTGTACTGTGTTATTCTTTTTGACACACAAAATATAGCTCCACGCAGAGTGTTCAGCTTTCTGTTTGTCATATACTAAAAGTGGGGGGTGAATCACTTTTAAGCTCCAATAGATACAGTAAACCCCACAACTTACTTGCTATATTCAAATGCATGTGTGAGAACAGACTGAAAATCAAGTAACTGTTTACTGTGGTTCTTTCAATCTGCTGCATTTTCTATTTTTCAGACAGACATGATTGGTTCCATGACATGCAAGAACAAATGGCATTTGCCATGAGTGGCAACAAACCTTGCCAAAAAAATCTAATAGTGTCATCTTTTTATAGAACATAAGAACAATCCACGCATATGGAATACAAAGTACACATCTGTGTATTATGTAGCCATGAAATATCTGGATGATCTACTGCTTTTGACAGAATGTATAGTATACTGTACAATCTCTCTCTCTCTCTTTCTCTCTCTCTAAATATATATACATACACACACATGTGTGTTTGTGTGTCTTCCACAATAAGTAAATCTATTCAAAAGTTATCTATTTTATTGTATCCGTGTGTTTCTGTGTGTACACACAGAATAACAATGAAACTAACTTCCAGTGAGAAGGTCTTTAGGTCACAGTCTTAACACTACAAAAGACTTCATTCTTAAAAGGTCTGATTGCGCACACAACAGGACACATTTCACCACCCTAAGAGGTGAAGACAGTAGGACATAACTGACTGTCTCTACAGAGACCGAATCCCTTTTTTATTTTACGCTACACATTAACAAGGTTATAGAGCATAAAAAACAATATAACCTAAAACAGCCATGATTTATTAGCAATGATTTATATAGACTAACTTTTCTTTTTTTACAACTTGTGACCAATCAGAGAATGAGGCAAATAAGTGAAAGGACAAGTGAAAATGAAACAAAAAAAAAAAACATGACTGTTACTAAAATTAATTAATTACAGTAACATTATTTTTTCTTTAAAGGTCTTTAAAGGTTTTAAACATTTATTAAAGCTTTATTAAAGCTAATGAATGTCTGATGACTCTTTAAGTTTTATTTTAAAAGTGCAATAATTATAATTTATATTATTATAAGTTAATCCAGTTATATTATTTAAAATATATTAATTAAAGTGAATTAATCCAGTTAACCTAATTATTATTTACACAGACATGCTATATTCCTCAGAAAACTGAAAACCAATTCTTATGGACATTTTCATATTTTATGAGTTTATGTCAATCTTTGCTGTAGTTGACACACACACAAAATTACTAAGCCCTCTTTAAAAGTGTGAAAAACATGGTCTCATGATCAAGACTGTTATATATGACAGAATCAAGATTTTGGACATTATGTGTCACATTAAACTAGTGGGAATGATTGACCACTTTCTATAATGTATTTATTCTGCAATTATTGTTATATAGATCTCTGGATCTATATATTGTTCTAAAGACATGTATTACAATGTAATTACAAAGTTAATGGTCATGTCAACAGTCTCCAGTGCATGTGAAGCTTCAAGAGAGATTTAAAGTAAACACACAGCTGTTAAATATTGCATAAATGCAAGGGGGGCCTGAGAAAGCATGTGAGTTTCATTTCGGCCATTGAAAACAACAACATACGTCACTCTGAATGGCAAAAAGGGAGAATGTGGTTATCATTAAAATGACTAAACACATAGACAAGTGCTCTCCAGAGGCCAAAATACGAACACACACACAGAAATACATATACAGGCACAAAATGAGGACAGACAGACAAGCACACACATGCTTTAAGGAAAAAATTCTTTGGATGGATCCCCTACATGTATTAGGGAGACTTACTGTTTTAAAACAGGCTAATATCAAACACACAGCATTGATTGAAATATTAGAAGCACGGCTTGATACATATGCTTCTATTTACAGCGTGCAATCACTTCTACTGACCTACCAAACAAACCTTTTTTTATAATCTTATTAAATAGACAAGCTTCACCTCTGTTGTGAATGCTTTGTGTTAGCGATTTTAACAAATACTTAACTTTAAATATTTCTGATCAGTCTATGTCTTCCATAGACTAACACTGAAAACCCTACATAGAGACCAGAATATCACAGACTTTGAGACTTTCTATACCAACACACTTAAAAACAATTTAGAACAGTATAGCAACCACATAGCAATACCAAAGCAACCACATAGCAAGCTTTGGTAGCTTACTATGTGGAAGCTTAAAAGCACGGGCGCAGCGCAACTCGGGTCAGCTTCATTAATTCAGCGAAGTGCTCTGTGTTGTATTGTTTGTCCAATTGTTTGTCTTTCTGTTCAAAAGCCTAGGGAAAGCATTTAAGTTAGTATGCCAAAGGCAAAGGAAAAGACTAGGGGCTGTGATTTACATGAGAAGTAGCGTTTTAGAGCGTGTATCCCTTCCTGCCTGTGCTTCATAATGGGTGGGGATACACACGCTTTATGCGTTGTCTGCTTGGGAGCGAAGCGCTTGCTGAGTCAGCCCATGAGCCCTTGACTGTGTGCATTGTGAGCGCCTCTCAAAGCGCTCGCTACGCTCCCGGAAGGCTATTTTTGAGGGAGGAGCCTTCACCAGCGTTTCCCATGGTGCTGGCCCTGCTTCTGCTGAGTGCCACTGGTGCCTTCTGGCCTCTTCGGCGATGCTGTTAATTCAGTCGTTGAGAGGTTTAGAAGGCCTGTAAACATTCGGAGGCGTTTCAGTGGTTCCTCCCTCGCAGTCCTCACTCTCTCACGGCTGTTGGACGGGAACAGCCGAGGCCGTGTGCAAGCTCCTCCTACTGGGACGTTTAAAAGGAGAGTGTCGTGTCCTGTTCCCCTCCCTTAAAGGTATGGTTGTCAGGCACATCTGTCTCCTGCTCAAGTGGATTCAATTCTCACAGTGCAGTCACGAGAGTCAAAGAAGGCCAGTCACTCACGGTAAAGCAGTTTCAACAACTGCTGGGAGTGGACTAATGGCAGTTGCGTCCAATGTGATTCCATTTGGCCTGCTGTACATGAGGCCCAGCAGTTGGTGGCTAAAAACCAAGGGGTTTTCCCAGAGGGGAAATCTAATCCGCAAAATCAAGGTCACGCGGCGCTGCCTTCGGGCCTTAGATATATGGAAGAAACCTTGGTTCCTCAATCAGGGCCCAGTTCTAGGAGCTATTTGTCGCCATGTCTCACTTGCGATAGATGCATACCTCACTGGTTGGGGCGGTCATGAGTGGCCTGTGGTCTGTGGAGAGGGCGCCAACCTTCATGACACATAAATTGCCTAGAAATGTTGGCAGTGTTCAATGGTCTCAGGCATTTCCTCCAGAACCCAAGAGGCCAGCATGTGTTAGTTCACACCAACAACACAGCTGTAGTATCTTATATCAATCACCTAGGGGGCCTGCGCTCGCACCCTCTTTACAAGTTGGCACACCAGATCCTTGTGTGGTCCCAGGGAAAGGTCCTCTCTCTAAGGGGGCTTATATCCCTGGACGTCTCAATGTGGGAGCAGACGTCCTGTTAAGACGGGCCCAGGGAGTGTATGCTTCCCCAAGGTGGTGAAGCAGATATGGAGAATCTTTGGGCAAGACCAAGTGGACCTCTTCGCCTCTATAGAAACAGAGCAATGTCCCCTTTGGTTCTCTCTAGCTCATCCAGCTACTCTGGGGCTGGATGCCATGGTACAGACCTGGCCAAAGCTTCGTCTGTATGCTTTTCCCCCGATCATTCTGCTCCCAGGAGTTCTGGAGAGAGTCCGCCAGGATGCAGTATCTGTGCTCTTAGTGACCCTGTTTTGGCCGAACTGAGCCTAATTCTCGGATCTTGTGGCTCTCCTGGATAGCTCGCCTTGGGAGATGCCCTTGAGGGGGGATCTTCTATCTCAGGCAGGGGGAGCCATCGTGCACCCCCGCCTAGAGCTGTGGAGGCTATTGGTGTGGCCCATGAGGGGGCGCAACTTGTAGCGTCTGGTCTCTCAACTGCGGTTGTTGAGACCCTCCTCCAATCCAGAGCTCCCTCCACGAGAAAGCTGTATGCCCTGAAGTGGAAACTCTTCACTTCTTGGTACGGAGACCGCCAGCTGGACCCTTTTAACTGCACAGTTAATGCAGTTCTGGAGTTTCTGCAGGCCTCAATGTCCAAGCCACTCCTGGCTCTTCTGTCCTCATGCCTTAAACTGTGCAATTTCACGCAGGAGGCTGGGGAACCTTCAGCATGGTGAAGTTGGCATCTCGTTCCCAAAGCGTTTCGACACAGCTCGAGTTCCTGAAAGAGAACGTCTCAGGTTTCGTATGTAACCCAGATTCCCTGAAGGGAACGAGACGCTGCGTTGCCGGCCATACTTCTGGTACCCCCGCCTGCGCTCGATTCATTCATACTCGAAGCTAACCCGAGTTGCGCTGCGCATGTGCTTTTAAGCTTCCTGGTCGTGCCTTCACCCCGTCTGTGACGTGTCGCCGCCCGATTGGACGGATTTTACACGTGATTCAGAGTGCATAAAAGCTGGAGGCGTTCCCAAAGCGTTTCGACGCAGCGTCTCATTCCCTTCAGGGAACCCGAGTTACATATGTAACTAGTGTCAAATTAATTTAAAACATCTACCAAACCAAAACCACAATGACCCGCTGGCTTGCTCACCTACATATCAGTCTATGAATGTTTTCCCTAAAGAGGTCACTCAGCCGTTTAGGAACACAGCCAAGAGGTTAAAAAGTCCAGCAACATGCAAACAATGCCGGGGCTTTTTCTGGGTTGATGTATATCCTACGACCATCAATTTTATACCCATTTTATTTTGTTTGTGAATAATCAGATGCTTCCTTTTCCGGCAATTCAGTGAAACACGTTCAACAATAAGAGGACAGAGAGGGACTGAGACAAGTTAAGAGGCAATTTAGAAGGAGGAAGATACAGAGCAAGAGAGTCAGAAATGCACAAAAACAATGTAATGCAGACACAACACGCGACAGCAGGACTACCTTCTGTACAGTGTTTGGGAACATGTTATAATATTGCGTTTCTTGTTATACTGATACTATTTGCTTATGTCTGTAATGTTTTGCTTTTATTGTGTTTATCTTCCTGACACATTCTGCAAAGACTATACTAAAAAATAAACACATCCACAGGAATCACAACCACAGAACACAAAGTTACATTTTGGGAAAAAAAATGGCCTAAATAACTTTCTTTTGTTGTACACAACCAACAAAAAAAAGCATTCTAGCAAGCTGAGAAAATATGTGTATGTTATTTTGTATGTCATTTAAAAACATTGTTATTGAGTTGCTGTATGGTTTTTGGAGATTAAAAACAAAGGTCTTCATATACTGTAAGTTCTTCAAATCTTCAAAACACTGGATAAGGAACCAGTGTATTGGTTCCTTAAAACATTAGTACATAGATAATTTCTAAAAAAAACTAGAAAATTAAACATTAATTGACAAAGATGCAACCCTTGTGAAATTCTTTTTAATTCTAACTTGAACCTTTATTTTTTAAAATAGTGGTAATGCTTGTAATCAATGTGAAAAATGAAGTAAACCTGAAGGAGCGAAGGAGCAAGAAAGATTAATTAGACCAGAAGAAGACTTCAAAGACTAAGACCCAAACTGCCTTCTGACTGTGTGCTCCGGTTTTGGAACCAATCTGACAACTAACTGACTTGGTTCTAGTGAATAGCAGATCTAGCACAACTGTAATGTAATCCTTTAGCTAAACACACCAGAATACTGAGAAACACAAACAGATGCTCTTCCTCCCTGGCCAGAATCCTCCCAAGGGAAGAGAGAAATGCTACAGGCAGATGCTCAGTTAAGCCCATTTCAAGAACTTTCACCATAGCTGACCATGAGGGAAACCTCCTTTATAAAAGGTTGCGGTTAGCTGATTGTATATATATTTTAATATATATTAGATATATTTTACTTACTAGCACAATTCATCAACGTATTCCAAATAAAGAAACCAGAAAAGTTTTGTTTTTTTTATTAAAATACAATATTTTTTCTGTCTATGATTAAGCTGCCAGGATCAAAGCCATAAATGCAGAAAAATAATAACCAATAATATTACAGCAAACTTTTTTATGATCAAATCTGCATAAAAGGATAAAAACAAGTCCCGCCCTAAATTATTATCCTCTGAATATTCTAAATGACTCATAAATACAGTATGTCACATAGATTTTAATTCATGGAAATCAAATGTGGTCTAGATATTGGTAAATGTTAGTTAAATGTGCCAAGTTTATTAATGTACAATTTTTAAGTTTAACTTGAATGTAAGATTATCAGGGACAAGGTTAGTTAATTATGATGTTCTGGAGGCCAACTTTGGCAGGTTTTAGGTACTTAGGTTACTTGGGTACTTATTGAGCTAAAATAATCGTTCTTCTTGACTTTCCAACTTCTTGACCCTTCCAATGCTAAAACAACCAGAATGACTCCACAGAGAACCAGGGTCTCTTAAAAAGACCCTTATCCAACTAACTCAATTTATATAGACATAACAGACTACTGTACAGAAGAAGTGCTAGGCTCTGATTGGTCACAAATTCTTACATCATTAGTTACTGTATTGTGGATTGGGAATATACATAGATTTCCCCACCCAATTTTGGCAGGACTGCAGTGCGAAAAAACTAAGAAGCAGCAGAAATCTTTGACAGTGTGAGTTTGAAAGCCATTAGACATCTTAAAGGGAACGTGTAGCTCACATAAGGGCCCAAAATCCCATCTGTTTTTTGTAGGTCATTATTACATCATGGACTTTATGGAAAATACTCTTTTCATCCTGACCTATTTTAGATTGTGACACACCTTTTCTTGCATTCCAAGCCATTTTCCATTAGTGACCACCAGAGAAATGCCCAAACTAAACCTGTGTTACATTGACATTGTTGCAATTAGACTTATTAAAACCTAAAGGTTATATTTAGGTTATATTTTTAGGTTATATTTACAATTGTATAACTGTATTATATGTAAAAATTTGTAATATTTACATGTTTACAATATTTTTTACCTGTAAATGATTTAAAATAACTTACAGTGTTTATGCAGTATATACTATATTGCACCTGGTTTTCGTTTTTTACTTGTTACTTGATTAAACTGCCAAAAGAAACATTTTACATGCAGTTGTGAAAAATACTATATTTATTTCCCAGATAACTGGACAGCACTCGCTAAATTAAGCACAAGCAACAAACTGAGGTCATTTGACAACAATGCATCATACTACCATTTACACTTACATTACATTTAGACATTTAGCAGTTGTTTTATCCAAAGCGACTTACAATGTGTGGAGAACATAGAAGCGAAAAATCAAAAAACAACAATAAACATCAGTCACACGTGGATACAATTTTACCAGAAGTACAATATTTCAATGCTAGATGTGGTGCCTGTGTAAAACCTTAAAAGTTGTTTTTTTTTTAAAATATAATAGTTATGCATGTGTCAGGTCTTCATGGAAGAGATTGGTTTTTAGCAGTTTTTTGAATGCATTATGGGATGCGGCAGACCGAATAGAGTTTGGAAGAACATTTTACCAGCGAGGGATATTGAACATAAAGCTGCGAGTAGGAGGTTGTGTGCCTTTAAAGGAGGGTATGACAAGAGCGTAGGAATCTGGAAGGAGTTTATATGTGAATGAGTTTTTGAAGGTAAGATCTAGATGCAGAGTAGAGTAGAGATTTGAATTTTATGTGAAAAGGGATGATTAAGAGCCATTTCATGAATTATTTTAGTTCCTGAGGATAAGAAAGATCTCATGTCTGAGACGTAATGAGCAAGCCTTTAACTGTTTAGATCGATGAGGTCAGACATTTCAGTTAAGAATCTTGATTAAAGAGATCACACTGGGATTTATAAAAGCACAATATATCCTTCCAGTATGGGATTATTCTAGTTACAAAAATAGTTTTTGGTTGTATCTTGAGACCTTTTGATCCAAAAAAAATGTAAAATTAAATTGTTTTTGTCTGTCTCTCTCAGGGTTGATCTGACGGTCTATGATGAATGTCTCTTGGCCGATCTGGGGCTAAGGACTGACTTTGGCCTCTGTAGGAACTGAGCAGTGAAGAGGATAAATTTGCTTTTGATAAAAGTGGTGCAGTGTGTAATGATGAAAAAGAAAATACTTTGGAAAGTAGTTGAATATTTATTTAAGAATCATCAAATCATAATACTAAACATCGAATTCAAAGTGCAAAGGCTAGAAATTCACATTTAACCACATGCAAATTTGCTGAAAGAAGAAATGTAAAGTGGCCAATGGATGTCAGAGTACAAGGCTTCACGAATGGACCATTGGACCATCAACAACTGGACCATCAACAACTGTGGGCAGGTATTGCCCATGGAAGCTGTAGTGTTGTATTGTCACACTGCAATTTCAGATGATTTTGAAGAAGACTGCTATCACAAAATGCATGTGCTTAATTTCACACAGTGCTACACAGACCGACACATGACATCAAAGTACCGCAAGAGTAATTTGAAAGCGTCATACACTGATTGGTCTGCACAGCCAAAGTGGCTAGTAAAAGTGGCTGTTACCTGCCACTGCTGAAATTTAACCACATTTGGACAGGTCAGCAGGTGTTAATTTTAAGTCATGATTATAGTGTGAATCACACACTTATCTGTTAAAAACGAGTCGTATTTTACCCAAAAATCAGAAGATATAAAAATAAATTGTGTTACAGCAATGATAAAACGTTATTGGAAGCCTTAGGATAGGATTGAACTGGACATGCTTTTGTGAAATTCAGCCTTTCTTTAAATTATTTGAACCCAAAAAGCATCTGCAGTGACTATGAAAAAACGCTGTGATGTCTTTATCAGAAACACTGCTGAATTCTATAAGGGAACAGCTCAGAGGGATCATAACTATCCACATACTCTCTTTTTCTCTCCCTCTCTCTGCCTTCCTGTCAGTACAGCTGTTTCTCTTACTCATGTTCTTTAATTCCTTTCAAATCCTGTTTATGCTAAACCTTCTCCTTTCCATTTTTTCACTTTCACTCTACTTTTCTTTCTCTGTTTGCTTTCTCTCTGTTTTCTCTTCTTCTTGTGAGGGTGTATGTGAGAAAACAAGATACAATTGCTCACAAAGAATCTAAGCATTTTTCTATACTTAATGATCACTCACTTTCCATGTTAAAATACTTTCTTCTATCACACCCATAATACACAGAGGCAATTACTTTGGTTGATTTTCCAGAAGAGTGTAAACACTGCGGATCTGGGTTGCCATCAAAACATTGGTCTTTTTTGTCTGAACAACCTGACCGGCAGGACACAAAAACAATAATTTAACGACAATATCCCACTACTCCAGCATAAACTGGAAGACAGCAGGTGAAGTTGAGTCAGCTGATAGCTAGCTGCCACTGTCCAGCACACCATCTCCTTTGCCAGCCAGAAGGTGGAAAAGCTGAGGACTCCACATCATCCTCCTTTGCCACAGGGGGAGGGTGCAACTCTGTGGGAGCCACACTGTAAAAAATATTACACTACATCTACTCAATAAAATTGTGGCAAGTGATTACAAGCAATATTTTTAATTAAATTCAACAACAATTGAGAATTGAGTTAGATTTAATGAAATGAGCTCCTTAAGAATTAGCCATTCAAATTAGGTAGACAACTAGCACAAATAAAAAAATGAGTAAAATTTAAACAAATATTGTTTTCATTGGAGCACTGTTAATGAATACCACTTAAAGAAATTGTTTTGATTTAACACAAACAAAATTAGTATTATTATTTAACATTTAAATTAAAATAATGATTTAAAGTATGAATAACAGACACAGACATTAAAGATGAATTACAAACTTCTGCTTTATTGCCAACAAGTCACAAAACATCTATTAGTAATAAACATTCACTAGTCTCTTATCAGAATCAGCTACCAAGGATCCAGACGACCAATGTTGTAATCTGTAATGTCGTGTATGATGTCACACCCCCTTGTCGTTGCGTTATATTTGCAGACTTTACAGCTCCATTTCATTGCACCTATTGAAAAAAGAAACATGAGTACATTTCACATTTTAACCAGATCGCCAGGTCAGGTCCTCACAGATTCAGTTCACAGTTCAGCCATTGATCGGTGTAAAACACAATTTCCAACACTTTATGAGCAACACCCTAGTTCAAATACACGGAGCCAACACGTGACGTGAAATATAACATTATACCAAGTCTACACCGGACGCGAGTGGCGCGGATTTTCAACGGTCGCTTTGTCGCGTCCAGTGTAGACAGACTTTAGCTGTTGCGGTGCGGCAAATGTTGCGTCCGGTGTAGACACGGTGTTAGGCCATAAAATAAAAATTTGTATAAATATATTTATATACACTATATTAGATGTGTGTATGTGTACTGACTGCAGCCGTTCTCTGTTAGTTAAGATACTGTTAACATGTTACGGAGCAGCTTAGCCGACCACTAGTAATTTTTAAATGACGCCTACATTACATAAAATAGACAATTTAAAATTAATTTTTCATCATGTTGGATTCATTCAATTCAATATTGTGTCAATTTGGAATTTTTCAAAAAGAATAACTAAATCCTTAACAACAGAATTGAGTAGATTTTATTTCAGTCATTTTTAATTACTTTTAATTTAAAAAAATCAATAAAAAACAAGAAATTAATTTTGTTAAATAAATTTTACATGTTACATTTAATGAAATCTACAAACCCACAGAATGACTTTTTACAGTGCAGACTTACAAAATGCTGGCTGCAATCATATAAAGCAATCCATATAACCCGCTCCCTACCAGCTGAACCTTGATATCCAGGGCAGGAGCCCAACGTACATTGCTCATGTGATTGTAACAATGAGCTAATAAGCCCTAGCCGAACCATCAAAATAGGTGGAAACTTAAACAAGGCCATCGTAATCATTACTGGTCCAAATGGTCATGGCCAATTGAGAATGCTTGTGTGATTGCAGAGGACAGGAAAACAGGGCTACTTCTTCACTCCCGCACATGCCTTAGCCCACCTGTCCTTAGCGTCCTGCCTCTTCTGTCTGGCATCACGCCGCTTCTGTGCTTTGCTCCGGGAAGAAGGGGGAGCATGGGCAGTGGCGCTCTGCGTCTGGCACTTCCTACAATCAGGCCAGTTAGGGAGCCATCAGGCAAGGACCTAGACCTACACATTATGTATTTCTGAAATGCTTAAGACTACACCCTCACCAATTTTCGAAAAGCTCAGAGGGCAAGAGAGAATCGAGGAACAAATCTGGGATTGAACCCACAACCTTTGCACTGCTAACGCAATGCTCTACCAGTTGAGCTACACTTATGGCAGCAGCTGTTTGCTTGGTGGCCCCGAGAGCTATATCGGCCACCGCATCTGGGGAAAGCCCCTCCCCATGATCTAGGCCCTTAAGCAGATCAGCTTGATACACCTGCAACTCCACCATGATTTGCAGTGCAGCACCATCCTGACCCACCGCATATGCAATGTCATAAAGCTACAATGTTAAAATGGAGCGACCTGGTTGATAGACTGGGAGCCTGCAGAGGTGATACAGAATAATATATTTTCTTTTTGCAGAATCCATAAGCACTTCAACACAAGAAAAAACAAATGGCTCCTAAAGACAAAAAAAAGCAGATGACACGCTGTAATGAATGCTCAGAAGGCGGTAGATCCATATGCAGCATTTATTCAACAGAAACAGCGTTAAACAGGCAAGGGTCAAAACACAGCAAACAGGGTCAACACAGGTAATCCAAAAACGTGAACAGTTCCAGGCAGAAAGGTCAGGGTAGGCGGCTAACAACAAGGGTGATCCAATAACAAAGCGTAATCCAAAGGGCAGGCAGCAAACAATCAAAAAATGGGAGACAGTCCAAGGTAAGTATCCAGGTAAGTAATCACAGGGAATAAACGCTCAGAATTGTTCACTCAAGGCAAAATAAGACTTCGCAACAAGTTCATGTGAGAGGTGAGTTATTATGGAGTGAGTGATTACAAAATGGCCGTTACCTGGAGGGGGCGTGTCACAGCACGGGGTTCTGGGTAATGTAGTTCGTGACACACGCTCTACTAATATACTCGAGGGTGCACCTAATGCGCATCAAGCATGTTAACATGTTTACCCTAACATAAACTAAAACTGTAAAACAACCTATATCTGTTATAGCTTGAACCTATAGAGTACTATAGAGTAGTAACCAGAGTACTGGTTTGTACTACAGCTGTTAGATAAGTAAAGAGTGTTTTGGTCGGGCACAATAACAACCTCTCCACTTTCCCCTCTCAAAACTGTTGGACATACAACAGCTGTGTCAAGTAACACATTTCCTTCTGATAACACAAACAAACACACACACACACTTTATATTTTTTCTCTCCCTCTTACAACATTTGTCCTTTCCCTCTCTTGTCTCTCCCTACTTTTTTATTCCTATCTATTTTTAGTCCCATCTGTCCCAAATGTCGAGTAGAGAGAAGATGCAGTTTGACAACTGTCCAAGACATTTGTAAATAAAGACAACAGACCTTGGTCTAAAATGTAGAGCAACGATTCTGAAGGCTAACCTTTATGAAGCAACCTACATACAGGCCTATTAGGCATATTTACCTCCATGAATTTATTTTTTTCTTTATTGTTAAATTAAAGGAAAAATACAGTAGTGTATTCTTTATGTCTACTACTCTATGTCTATGGGAAACAAGTTGTTTTTATGTCAGCATTCCTTGTCTGTTTAAAGATATATCCAGCTTTTCAACCCATGTCCTTACCACATAAAGCCAGTAAACATGGTAAATTTCTATACAACAGAAAAACCCACCCACAAGAATTACATTGGTAACACATAACCAGAAGCTAATTTAACAAGAACAGTAGAGCCACAGCTAATGGTCAATTGAAATTACATTTGTATGCTGCATTAATATATAAAACTTAAAAAAACACATAAGCTTTACATTTTTAAATCCTCCAAAACACTAGCTGAATATACTTCTTGTATATTACTTGTAAATGCTTTAATGTAAACATTGTATTGTATTTTTATCATGATACCGTTCTGAACAATTTCTTTTATAGCAATTGAAAAGAATCAGATCTATGATTTAATTTAACTTTTAATACAGCGAAATGAAAAATAACCAAAAACGGGTTTCTTAAGCATTTGTGAATCTATATATGCCATCTATGAATTGCACAAAGACACTTTCTGGCTGTTTGTCAAAGCCATCACATACACTTCATGTGCCTGCAAACAGCAGAGAGCACTGAAGCACACCTGTGTGTGTAAAACGCTACCACACAAACAGACACACACTATTTTCAAAAAATATCTTGTGACATTTGAGTGTAAATGTTTGAGTGTTACAGACAACAGATATGTTTGGCATGTTACAAGTCATAATGCTACACATAAATTTTTTTTATTAATTTGTGTGCCACCTTCCTAAATACATACAGATACAAAACACACACGCAAAAACACTACAGCCTCTTCAAAGCGAGCTTTGTGTGAGAAGTAATTTGTCTATCTTGTGGTGGGGTAAACAAGTGCAGATGAGAGGATAGACACAGGCAGGGTGGAGTGTGTGAAGATGCTGTCACACACCTGCATTCAGCAGGAAACCACTGCTGTCTTTGAGACCACCTCAAAACAAATATTACACTACCCCTCTCTCTCCTTCTGTTTCCCTCTCTATCTGTTTTATTCTTGCGCTGTGGGAAAGCACATTGTGAATTCCTACACAGCTTTTACTCTGTATCTCTTTTTTTGGTGAAATGCACATGCATGGATGCTGGATGCTAAAACACATAAACACTCAGTGGTAAATTCACTAAACAGTTAAACAACTGTACAGTGAACAACCGTAGTGCCTGGCATTGCAATACAAAGACCTGCATCATATTCTAACCACTCGCAATTCAGTGTAACAAACATTTTTACACATTTAGTGTAAAGGCTTTTTTTCTGTTTTTAACATGTAGAATGAAACGCCTGATTGGAATATGTGGAAGGCATGAATAATCGTTGTCTGTGCCAAACAGAGTTTTCTAACTGAACTGAGTCATTGTACTATTAAACCAAATGTTATTTAAAATAGGTGTTTGTTTATATCATGACAGAGGTAATTCATCAAATGAATATCAGCTGGTGGAGGGTGGTGGGGAAGAGCAGTATATTATTATTATTATTATTATAAGAAAATATTTCCAGACAGGCAGTGCAGTTGAGCACGCTTTTGACATTTTAAAGAGCTGACTCAATTGCTTGGATCACAGTGATGGAACGATGCTATATAGTCCCACTGAAAAGTACGCCAGATCTGGGGCCCGTTTCAGAAAGTGGTTAGGTGAAAACTCTGAGTATGTTAACCCTGAAATATGGAAAACTCTGAGTTTTCAGTTTCAGAAACGGAGATAACTCAAACCCGAGAACGCAGGGTAAGTCAAGCCAGTTTCTGAAAGAGAGTTAACCTATACTCAGGGTCACTTACCTTGGTAACTTACTCTGTGAACCTAACCTGGTCGGGAGCAGGTTTTCTTCATTAAACCCGGAGTTTCTTTCGGTCTCCTCCCCTTTTTCCGCCAACCCTCCAATCACAGGTCGACAACATAAAGTACAACTCAGAAGTTTTTCGTTAAGATGTCAATTCTGTTAGGAAGGCACACTGAGGATACAACGCTACGAGTATTTATGACATATTTAATGTTCTGTTTAAATATTTCATTCATTCTTTCAGTACATTCATTCATTGCACATATTACTGTCTTGCAGACTGTTTAAAAGTAAAAATGGCATGTCCTTTTGTAGAGAATCCTGTAGACGAGGGGCCTGCATTAATTTGCAGAGAGTTACATTTACATCGATAGAGGATTTTGCGTCCCCGAGTGGATTTTGTTGTCATATCCTGATGCATTTTCTTTTTATTTGAGTGGTACTCTACTAAACAGCTACTCTAGTGGCGTAGATTTTAAGGCGTGTATCGTAGTCATTCTTTAGCTGAGCTTTTTTCCTCCCTTTTCAAATGTCATATATTGGAAAGGCATTTATTTTCAATGAAAATTAAGGACATAATCGAAAGAAAGTATCGGGTGTGGTTAGGGTAGGTGTAGGGTAGATTTATATTGTCCCAAAAAGGTGGCATCTATTTAATTATTTGAATTTAAATTATAATTTGCATGCAATATGTTATTATTGTATACTGTTTTATAATGTAGTACAATACTGAGGTGCAGATAATTGCCACTACTTGCAATAAGTAGTATAAATAGCAGAAAATCATGCATCTACCTAAAAATTTTTTTAAGTATTATAAATATTTAAATATATATTTAAAGTAGTATAAATAGCATCTACTTTCTATTAACACTTAGTGTAAATAGTATTTTACACTGTAAAGTAGCAGTATTTTACACTGCAAACAGTATTTTACATCGCTGCCTTTTTTTTCCAGGTGCTGTTGCCGTGGTGAATCGTAATATCTGCGCTCTATTCATCATGGCTTTTCATAGTCGTGGTGCACGCGGTTAACTCAGAGTCAACCTACTTAGAGTTGATTGAACCAACTAATTTCAGCTGTTCTGAAACCGAAAACTCTGAGTTTCCAAACTCAGAGTAAGTCAACTCAGAGTTGAAGTTTAAACTCAGAGTTGGTTGAACCACCTTTCTGAAACGGGCCCCTGGTCTGCTGAATATCACAAAACCAAGTGTTCTAAGATGGCCTGCAAGATAGGCAAATGTGGTGTGCAAATTGCTTTCAGAATTGTTTAGGGTGCATTTGTACTATTGTCTGATCTGAGGTACAGGGAACAGTAGCACATATTATGGCAAAAACGTATGCTTTGACTTTGATTTCCTGTAAAAACAAATATCGACCAAAATATTTTTTCTCTTATAAAATGTTAATAAAGCTACATGAATTCTGAAATCATGGGTGTACGGCACTGTATTTATTTGTGTCTGTCTGTGCACACCCGTCTGTGTGATTTTGTAATGGGTACAGTCATCAAAACAGGAAACCATTTATGTTGCTGAAACATGCCATTTTTAACTCTCACAGGCAAGCAAAAATAAATCCAGCACTAAGGAAAATGTGCATATGAATCTTTGTGTGTGTGTGTGTGTGTTTGTTGGGCAAGAAAGAGAAACAGACAGAAAATGAGCACCGCAGGGGAAAAGAGACAAAGAAGTGGAACAAGCAGCTCTAAAAGGCAGCAGAATCAAACACTACAGTAACACAACAAATGCACAGCCATAGCCAATGCAGCTTTGAAACTGTACAATTAGCTATTTAACATCAAGCACATAGCACAGTGTTCCTTTACCACACTAACATCTGAGAAAGTGTAAGAAAGTGAAAGTGTATGAAAGGCAGAGTAGGTGATTTTTTTCCAGAAACATGTTATGCTGGTTAAAAGTCTCATATTCTGATAGCAATCACATAACATATAACATAACATAACACATTTACATATAATAATTTGTCCATAATTTACCATAGATTATTCTGTCTGATTGCATTTGGTCTAAATGCAATAATAGGATGTCCTACTTGTCTATCAAACGTCTTAGGTTATGTATGTAACCCTGGTTCCCAAAAGGAACGAGACGCTGTGTCGCAATGCTATGGGAACGCCTCCAGTGTAACCATGTTCTGAATCACAGGCCGGTCACAAAGTCTAAATAGGAAGGGCCACTGAGAGGGCATGCAGATCCCCAATTCTCCTAATGTAAGAAGGGAACCACGTGTGACAGAAAGGCCTCAGCCGTCTGGCACCACGTAGAAACTGAGATACCAGAGGATGTGTTCTAATAGAAGCTCCAAGACAGGTTTGTGCCTAGCAAACAGCGGCATCATAAACCTTGAGGGTGGCAGAAGCAAACCCTGCAGAAGGGCAGTCTTGAAGAAACTCCAGCACTGTACCAACAGGGCAGTGAACTGGGTTGACACTGTGTTACTCCCAGGGAAAGGAAGCTCGAAAGGAGATTACAGAGAGCCTTCAGCACCACAGCCAGGTCCCATGGGAGAACCAAGATCGTACCAGAGTCTGTACCCACGGAGCTGGATGAGCCACTCCAAAAATAGAGTATGCAGATGGCCTGGTATTACCAAGGAGCCAGAGCAGCATCCATACACTTCGCGAAAGTGCAGGGTGAGAGAAGCACCCAATCCCTGGGCCTTGGCCCCTGCCTCAACAAAATATCTGCTCCCAATTAAGATGTCCAGGGATTCAAACTGCTCTCACAACAGGAGTTTTCCCTGGGACCACACAAGTATCTGGTGCACCAGCCTGTAAAGGGGGCGTGACCGCAGACCTCCCTGGTGGTTGATATAAGAGACCACCGCTATATTGTCAGTGGGCACAACACGTGGTGGTCTCTCAGGTCCGGGAGGAAATGTTTCAAAGCTAAAAACACTGCCAGCATTTCCAGGCAGTTGAAGTGCCAAGTAAGATGTCAACCACCCCACAGACCGCAGTGTATTTTGAAACTTAATAATAAAACAAATGTAAAAAAAAAAAAAAGATTCTGTAACCCCTTTCCACATGGCGCACTACACACATTGAGAGACATTTGACAGTAGTTTCCATGCTGCCAGAAAAGGTCTACTAAGGGAACCAGTCTCAGAGACTGGCCAGTGTCCTGTAATGGGAGCCTGGCAGGAAGCAGCCGATCCAGGTCGAGGTGCTCTTAGTAATGAGGACAGTCCGCAATTAGATGACTTAGACCCAGAGCATCCCAGAGACTCCCGCTCCCTAGTGCTTCTGTGCCTCCCGGTATGAGGAGCTGGTACATGGCTGGGGCTGCAGGGTCCAGCAGCCCCAGGAGCTCGAGAGTGGTGAGGGAGGAACCGCTGAAATGCCTCCGCTTTCTGGCACAGAGAGAAAAAGCGGTCTGAGTAAACCACGTCCTCGGACGTGTTCCCTCGTACTTAACCAGCTCCTTCAGCAACTACCTCCAAAACTCCTCATATGGGGGGACAAGAGGCCTCATCAACGCTCTCACATCCATATCCTTGATGGATGAGAGGCGGAGAGACGCGTCATCTCCACGAGGGGAAGAACCGCAGAGCAGACTTCCGAACCTGAGAGAACGGAGGATCTGGCAGGTGAGGAACGAGATAAGGATTCGCCCGTCTCTATTCCCTCTGCCAGATCCACTTGCGATCCCCACAAATGCAGCCGCAACAATAAATAAGACTCACACACATAGAGTGCTTCGCTGAATGACAGAAGCAGCCAGTGTTTTCACTGCATGCGCTTTTAAGCTTCCTGGTCGTTACATCACCCCATCCGTGACATCTTGCCATCCTGTTGGACTGATTACACACGTGATTCAGAGCGTGGTTATGCTGGAGGCATTCCCATAGCGTTTTGAAGCAGCTCGAGTTCCTTACTCGTGTTGTTGCCGGGGCATTGTTATTTAGTCACTAAGGTGTTTTTCTGTATTTTTTATCTTGTTGCTATGCAGTTGCTAGGGGTTCTGGATAGTCAAGAATCTCAGTGATTTTGTGGTTATTAAATGTGGCTCAGGTCTTTCCTTCAATGTTTAAGACATTTTTGCCTGTTTAATTGTCCACCAGAAGAAAAGGTTTGTCTGACTGCTGAAAAAGTAATCTTAACAGTAATAGTAATAGTGCACTTCACCTCAACAAGCAGCATCATCGGAGGTACCATATATGTCTGCAGTTTAATGTTGGGGGAATCAAATGCACACGCTTAATACTTAGAGTGAGTGGTTTGTTGAAGACTAAAGGTGTTTTTGGATATTGTATCATGTAAATGTTGTTTAAAGTCATGGCTGTTTAAAGAGTACCACATACATACCTCTGTGTATTAATTATATATCAAAGTACCATAGTATTACCATCTGATACTATCCCAATCGTTTTTGTAATGGAATACTTCACTGTTAAACATCTTCAATCAGAGCGTGTTTTGGTTCCCTAGGAAATAAAATGCCCCCTGACATGTCTTTACAGGTCAGAGATTATTTGACAGCACGCACACACATCGCAGTACTCGAGAGACGAACATCTCTATCCAGTGCAAATAGAGGAAATTGTTTCACTCTCATTCTTCTCCAGAGCGAATAAATAAATAACTCTCAGACAACTACGTTGTATCCGTAACTCTGCATTTACTGAACAGCATTTTACTCGGCCACATCGCCCAGTGTGTTACACTTACAAGGGTCCGCGCTACTGTAACGATACACGGACACAACAGGTGAGTTGAACAAACAGGTTTATTGAAACCACAGGAGATAAACAGCAGGAGATAGAATATGGTGAGTAGAAGTTCGTTCTGGTAGATTAATGTTCAAAGCAGACTGATAAACAATGGTTTTCTCCTTTCAGGTTTCTGACACAGCGGGAGGAACAGGAATCAGGAACAGTAGCGAAGGCTGGAGAGATCACCTGGACACAACGAGGATGAACAGGACACAGGAGGTAAGTAAACAGGTAAGACTATATTATGACAGCGGAGAGAGTGAAAAGAGTCCGTATAACACTGTGCAATAGCGTATGTGTTATTGAGATCGGACGGTGACTGAAACAAAAGGGAGTGCTTTTAAAGGTGCAGTGATGAAAGGAGCAAATGAGGAACAGGTGTGTGCGATTAGAAATCAGAAGAGGAGGTGCGCAGTAAATAGGAGAACGAGCGTGAACGCTCCGTGACAGCTACAACAGGAGACAAATAACAATCACATTGTTATATCCTTCTTTTTTTTTAGGTTCAGCCTTGCATATTTTATTTTATATATGAACACAGTGAATTTACTGTTTCAAAACATTTTTTCGTTTTCCCCTTCTCTCTCATTTTCCATGTATAACTTAAGCATTAGACTTAAAACACAGTCTGCCAAAACCATTGGTTCTTCTATCAAGAACAGAGAGTGAGAAGAAAAAAAACAGTCTATGTTCAACTAAGTTACATAGTCCTCTGAAACATTGAGGTCTAACTCTGGAAGACCTCAGGGGCCGGGCTTATTCCCATAGGCATTCTCAAGCACCTGTATCTCCCGTAAGGTGTTGCAAATGTGGTGAGATAACTTGACGGGTCGTCCAGGTGCACATGCCAGAAACCATTCTTTACATCACAGACTGTAAATACTCTAGTCTGTACAGCTTTTTGTTACGTGGATTTCTCAGTTTCATCTGGCATTTGCCTATTGGTTTCAGTGTACTTTTGTTTATGGGGATGATGTTACACGTTGCCCCACAATCCAACTGAAATTTGACCAAATTGTTTCCGAGCAGCATGGCAGCAAACAATTGACTTGACTGTCTACCCAGACTCTTTGTGACTTTGTTCACTGCCTCACTTTGTTGTGATGCTACAAAGATCTTCATACTGTTCACTCTCTGCTTCCTACAGACTCCTACAGAGGTTTCAATCCGAGTGCGCCGTCCATCTTATCCAATGAAGCTTGTGCCGGTATAACAAGGCTTGCATCTTTGCTAGCACATTAGCTTTCCGTGGCGAACTGCGCGGTTAGTCACTAAAAATAAAAAATATTCCTTTGGCACATAAACCGTTCACCACTGCCACCATGTTTGACTCTTATTCTTCTCCAAAGCAAATAAATAAATAACTCTCAGACAACTACGTTGTATCCGTAACTCTGCATTTACTGAACAGCATTTACTCAGCCACATCGCTCAGTGTGTTATACTTACAACGGTCCGTGCTACAACATGAGACAAATAACAATCACAGAAATGATTTCCCCATGCTAGCAATCATAAGGGGCAGACCTCACATTTGAGCAGGCACAGACTGGCCATTGTTTGTGTCTTCTCTATTTGGTGTTTCTTATTAGTCACAGCTTCATTCTGTGCATAGCTGTTGACCCACCCTGTAAGAGAGAGAGAGAGAGAACCAGGAGCACCAGGCTTGATCAGGTCCAGAAATGGGCAGGTCCGCATAGTCCCAACATGTTGGGTCCCAACATACTCCCCAAAACAAACAATTGCTGAAAGATTGTGTTGTTAAAACCAAAGCACACATTGAAATATAATGTAAAAAAATTTTTTTTAATGCTGTATTATTGTTTATTGTTTTTTTTGTCTATCTATACATAATTAGAGTTTTGGTTCCCTGCCACTGTTGCCCTGTTGGCTTGCTTACTGGGAAACTGCTAACATTTACCTTTGCTTAGGGTTTTGTAAATTGTTAATTTTGCTTTTAGCATATGATCTAATTACAGCCCTAAAGACTTTACTATTTTGCTATTTCTTTGTATCCTATTCTCTTTCATTATGCAATGTTTAGGTATTTTATGGTATTATTACACATCTCTTATACCTCTGTCCTATAAAATGTAACCTGAAACAGCATACTGTAACACCCCTGTTTGGATTGTCTGTTTGGTTTGTCCCATGTATGCCCATATTTGGATTTTCTGTGCTTGTTATGTCTAATTAGTCTCACCTGCCTGTAATTAGTCTTTGATTTGTTTGTTGGTTCTTGTCTAGTCCTCCTTGTCTGGTATTAATGTTACGTTGGGTGTTCTATGTTCCTGCTATGTCCTGCCTGTTCATGCCTTGTTGCCTTGTATCGTTTGTGGATTATCTTTATTAAACATGTTTGATTGGATTCAGCATTGTTTCAAGCTTGCTCTCTGAAAGCAACTGTGACAGAACGTAAGTGGCGTGTATAATTCCGCGTTTAACTTTTTTTTGTTTAGTGTTTGTTTTTTGTTTTTCTTGTTACGGAAGATCCGTCTTTCCTGATCCTCCTGCTGGAGCAGGGGGAGCACTCTCTCGAGGACTACACTAGCGAATTCCTAGCTTACTTACTTCCAGGACCACCCTCTGTGCTTTTTCTACCATAATAAACTCAACGATGCTACTAAAGCACAGCTATCTGGGGAAGGTCCTTGAGAGAGCCTTCTGGCCTTTGTTGAGTGGGTGCTGTAGTCCTGTGGATCGCCTTTGACCGGCGAGGTCTTCTGACGGAGAGCTCGAGCCCCAGGCGACTGACAAGCCATCGCAGGAGAGTGCCACAAAGCTGAAGATCGCCTCTGAGCCGAAGCTGGTGTCGTCAGACCAGGTGCGTGAGCTGGCAGTGGAGCTTGCTGGGAATGACCACGATGAGGGTGGCTTCGCCCACTGCACAAGTGCTGAGTGTGAACCTACACTGGGTCCCGTAGACTTGTGTTCTGGTATCACAATGTTGGATCAAGATTTCCCACCCACCCTCGCCTAAATCTGTCTGCCTCGGGCTCCACATCCACCTGCTCCGCCTCCGTCGTTCGGCCCCCTGGAGCCATCAGTCCTTCCTCCATGGCTCCTCCCTCCATGGCTCCTCCCTCCGTCTGTTCCACCGTGGGCCACCATCATGGCTGTGGCCTGGGTCTCGCCAAGCTCCTCCTGTTCCGGATCCCTCCTGTGTTTCCCTTGGCTCCTGCCCCTGTCACCCCTGTTGGACTGTCTTTTTGTCCCCCTTCCAGGAGTCTGACCTCCACCAAAACCCCCTCCATGGACTGTCTGTTTGTTTTTGTTTTTCTACGGCATGAGGTCGCGCCTTCTGGAAG
Organism: Ambastaia sidthimunki; assembly: GCA_036877625.1. Classification (NCBI taxonomy): domain Eukaryota; kingdom Metazoa; phylum Chordata; class Actinopteri; order Cypriniformes; family Botiidae; genus Ambastaia; species Ambastaia sidthimunki. Next base: position 32,206 of record JAZGTK010000835.1, read on the forward strand.
GGGGAGTGCTGTAACACCCCTGTTTGGTTTGTCTCATGTATGCCCATATTTGGATTTCCTGTTCTTGTTATGTCTAATTAGTCTCACCTGTCTGTAATTAGTCTTTGATTTGTTTGTTTTATAAGTTGGTTCTTGTCTGGTATTAACGTTACGTTGGGTGTTCTATGTTCCTGCTATGGCCTGCCTGTTCATGCCTTGTTGCCTTGTATCGTTTGTGGATTATCTTTATTAAACACGTTTGATTGGATTCGATGTTTCAAGCCTAATTATTTGTCTTGAATGTAAAGCTGCTTAGAAGCAAAGCAACACCGTAAAAAGCACTATTTATACAATTGAATGGAATTGAATCACTGTTTGAAAAATAGGACAGTGACAACTTTTGAAGTTCCCTTCACATACAGCCATGCTCTTCATCAGGGTGGACCAAGTTATACCTAATACTTATAAATACCTAATACATGTTGATATGTAAACACAGGCAGTCATATGTTAACGTGCTCATGGTTTACATTGTACCATGATTACTGAAAGACCCGTTTTTGTAGTTTTGTTTCTATAAATGTGGGTGGACTGGGCAGTTGTGCATTATTAAAGTTAGGGTATTTCTACACAGTATAATAAACTCTTAGGTCAACAAAGAAAGAAATAGTACATTTATTAATGTATGGCAATTGTTTAATGCCGTAAATACTACTTACTGTACCCTAATTAGCATTTGTGTACACAGTCACTCAACTACTGAAACAAAATGATGTTGTTTTGCCTAAAGAATTAACTCTGGCTTAAGAGCAGACAGCTTTACTTTAGCTTAATCACTATCAGAGTAGGAGGATGTTGCTTGGGATTTAGAATGTCTTTTCCAGTTAGCTGACCTGTGAATATTAGCACTACAGAGATCATGGGAACCATTAGATGAACAGTTAGTTGTTTCATCTACTGTTTGTTCTTTTAAGCCAGAAATGAAAAAGTGGTATGAACAATTGACTATTATATATGTCAAGATATGAACAGTTGATTGATTGGTTCCTTTATGTTTCAAATAACTACAAAACAGCTTAAATAAGGTATAAAGAACCATTGGATGCATTAATGCTGCCAAAATAATTTCTTAAAAGTTGTCATCCAATTTCAAACAGGTTTATAGACACTAAAAGATCATCAGTGATGGACAGATCTGGGCTGTCTTGATGCAGACTAGTGGACTAGTGGCCTGAAACAACAAAGGGGACAAGCTTGAATCCTGTAGTGCACACTTGGCTTTAAGGAGTGGCCTACTGAATCTCATTCAGTTTAAGTGACTGAAGAACAGTTTGAGGAACATGTTGACCAGGGTATGAGAAGCATTCAGCAGAGCATAACTTTTCGGGATTAGTGCCAGACCTTCAACTACATAAGGTTAAAACCAGAAGTGGAACTGAGGAGTTTTTTCCAACTCAACATTTCCTCCCCACCCACAAACATCCTTCAGCCCGAGTCGTGAGTCCACAAACAACAAAACGAATGACAGAGTTCTGAATTATAATAGGAGGGAGCTTCATAAATAAATACACAATTGCAATTAATCTGGTTGGGGAAACAAACAGAGATGCAAAAGAATGCGTACTTCACCAATGTGACAATTATGTTTATGTGAATGAAAACAAAACAAGTCTCTGCCAATCTCAGCGGTCGCCATGCTATTGTTTCAGAGATCAAGCCAAAATGAAGTTACAGCATCAAGGAACATCTGTAGTGGCCCCGTCAGATGGAAAAGAGGCCCTCCATATGCAAAAACAAAGCTAATCCACATGAAACCCTGGGGACATACTCTTCAAGCTTCATCAACCCTTCCAAAAAAAGCTCACTATTTTTATCGGAATGACGCTCCACTGAGAAAAAGCACCAGCACTGAGCTGTTATGGTTTTCCCTTAGATATGTTGTCCTACCAGAAAATCAAAATAAACACATGGAGTACCACAAAGATATATCTGGCCCGTTGTGCAGAAAGCCTTTTTTTCTGTTTCTTTTTTTTACTCTTCCCTCGCTGTAAATGTCTCTGCGATTGTATTTTTGCATGCATCCTAAAAAGACTCAGGGAACCAGGAGGGTGGAGAGATAGAACATGCAACAACCAAATGAAAGAAAGAGATCAGCTGAAAGATTTACAATAGGGCCAACAATGCTGAAAACATATTTAGATTAGGAAATATGTTTTTTGTGATTAACTTCACTCTGATAAGTGCTTTTGGCCTGAATTTTGTCAGCGCATATTTTTGGCCCTGATATTTTCAGCTGAACCTTGTACTTAGTTTTTGGCTGGATACCACTATAATAACATGAGATAACAATAGGAAGATTTGTTTTTTGCTGATATAACTTTAGATCAGAACATACAAGCTTAGCCAATTACTGCCTTACACCCGCTGACCTTCATGTCCATTTGAACCCAACCAAGCAGCCCCGTGTGCAAGTCTTGACCTACCATGAGTGTTTTTGGATACCTCAATGTGGTGGGGTAAGCAGAGAGTTTTATTTTGAATGAAAACAGAACTGAAAACTAAATGATTAAAATAAAGTGTCTAAAGGGAAATAGCAGCAGCTTTATTTTGTGCCTGGCAGAGACAGTAGAGCATGGAAGTCTGTTGTACTAGGGCCTGATGGCCAATGGCTGTTTCCATCTCTGAGGTCCAGATCCAGTGGCTAAGCTTAATGATGTTTGGTTTCTTGACCCGGTTACAGGGATGGACTGTACAACTTGTCAACTTATAGGCCGGCTGTCAAATCAATTAATTTTTTCAATGTGAATATAGAAATATTTAAAGAAAAATGAAGTCCTGCCATCAACAGAGTGGTCCACTGAAGCCGCAGTGGCAGTAGAACGGCACAGTAGAACACAGACAATATAAAATGATATTGTTCTCTAGTTCTGCTGAAGCTCATATGGTTTCAGCCCTCTGTTTAAAACAAAAATTGTGGTTTAATCACTAAGTTAGTCACTTAGTGTTAATCATTCCCAACCGTTACACTAATAGCACCTTACAGTACAGGTCACATTAGACGGGCTGGTATAATCACAAAATAATCGCCATTAAATGCAGCTCTGTTACTTATAAAGTGTTTTTTTAATCACCTCAGATTTGACTTTTTGCCTTTCTTCATGTAGTTGCCAACTAAAAAGCGTCCCTTTTTTACATATCAAAATACAGTAAATATCAGTATACTGTATCTCAATTAAATACACAGTGTATCAGTCAAACTGAGCATTATATGTGAATGTGATACAGTGGGGGGTTATCTGACTTGAGATGGGCCAGCTTAGGTGCTTGGCTGTATTGTTGTATTTTTAGTCTAGACCTGCCTTCCTGGACCAGCAAGGACTGCATAATGTATGCACAGGGAAGAGAGATTATTCACAGATATACAATATTATGGGCTGCTACAACCTGAAGAATTGCTTGGAAACTCATTGGCAAACACAAAATTGGAAATTATGTGTATGTGCATATCATGCATTTAAAGTGGTGAAATGATTCCTCCCAGACAGATTTAGTCTGTGTGAGATGAATTTCTTGAGTAAGATGAATCAGACTCCGTAAGGGGAGACTTATGACCAGGGCGTTTCCATGACAACCTTTCCACGAACTCTTTGTCTGCAAGATAACCTTGTCCCTACTACAGGGTTGAAGCTCAGAATGAGATTCAAACAAACAAACACAGCCGTGGAAAGGAAATACTTTCACTGCAATGTGCCGCCTTGGGTTGACACCCATAAAATCTAATTTGGCCAATTTCCATCTGTTCATAGACACACACAAAAACACACACATCACCTGTTCCAGCACATCTCTGGCTGCACTTTACCATAAATGTCTGTGATTGTTTGGGAATGCCTGTGCGTTCATTAGACTTCTCCTTTTGTATACTTTGCAAGGCTGATACATGCACAATAATTTACTTACTTGCGAGGCCCCAAATTATATTGTGTGTGGGTGTTTGTGTGTTCACCCAAACAATCCAGAAGACCACACACACACACAAACTTCTGTTGTTTTTATACACAGACAGTTATAAACAATAACACCTAACCACTCTAACCATACTCGTTTTTTACAGTTTAAAAAGAACTTTATTTAATATATTTTATAGCATTTTTCAAATGAGGAGGTCCTCAAAAGTAAGGTTTGCTCAGATTTGTCAAGTTTTGCTGACTTTTGGGAACAAATTTGTCTTCATTATATTGTTAAGTAAACTCACATACACACAGGAGAATAAGACACACGCCCACGCTTGATCACTCATGCTCACAACCCCCCCACACCCCCCAGCACACACATCTTCCTGTTGACTGTGGCTTGCTTCGTACAAATCCAGCTGCAGCAACAGTTGTTCACCATTCTTCCCGGATCTCCACGGAAACCAGAGACTGGCTGTTATTGGATCCTGCTCGGCTTTCCTCCTCGGGAAAGAGGAATGCAGCGAGATGGAGGAGAGAGAGGGAGCAACAGAAGGAGAAGGAGAAAGAGAGGGAGGGGGCGATGGTTTGGTCACGGTCCCGTGTGGGAATATTTAATAACAAACATTAAAAATACCACAGAAAGACTTTGCCACATTCCCACGGTCCAACTGCAGCCAGAGCCTGACAGCACGGTTATAAATACCAGCCCAGCTATAGAACGACCCCAGAGTGCACTTACAGTACAACACACACACTCTTACACAAACTTTTTGATGCACATACATTCACGTTTTGCATTCAAGGTTAAATTTATAAAGTGCATGTATGCACAAATGTATACATTTCTATATAAATTTAAATTTATAAAAAGCACCAGCATTGCATGAATCCTTCACAGAGTGCAAACAATTAGTTAAAAAAAGTTTGCTTATAAATTAAAATGCATTCTTTTACCCAATATATGATTTTTCTGCACATGTTGATGCTTACTAATGCATCACTACATTTCCAACATGCTAACATGATGTTTTTCTACTTATGTAGAGCGTTCCAAAACTTCTAACACTTAACTTTAATTAGGATGCTTCCTGAGTGAGCAGCAAAGTAGCTCACTAGGTTTCATAACAGAGCTAAATTTTTTGTCTTTGTCGCCACCATTTTGTCAAGAAAGCTTGTCCATCCTCACGCTGGACTGGCTGAAGAAAACAGGGGAAGTTCTCTTTTTCTTTCCGTTCCTGAAACAATGAGGCTGGAAGCTGGCCGCCTGCCCCTGTTTTTCTGTGTGTTTGTGTGCAAGTTCTCTTGCTCTCAGCTTTTACAGGTCACAGGGCTTAAACCAACATGGCTCATTCCTGTTATTGGACAAGACATTAGTTTCAGTGTCAAGAAGCTTTGGGGTTAGTGGCCAATTTTAGATGTACTACAAATGAGGGTGTGGAAACAGGGACAGGCGCAAAAACAAACAAGCTGTTTGGTGTGTGGTAATTTCTATATTTTCTATGGCTTTTAACAGGATACTTTCTATGGCTTCTATATTTTCTATGGCTTTTAACAGGATACTTTCTAACAGGATACTTTTCCTTGTTCAAGCTCTTGTCCTCCTTGTTCAAGCTCTTGTCCTCTCCAGACTGGACTACTGCAATGCTCTCCTGGCGGGCCTACCAGCAAGTACTACCAAACCGCTGCAAATGATTCAGAATGCAGCGGTGAGGGTAGTCTTCAACGAGCCAAAGAGAGCACACGTCACTTCGCTTTTCACCAGACTGCACTGGCTACTATTGGCCGCTCGAATCAAGTTCAAAGCACTGATGGTAGCCTTCAAAACAACCACTGGGTCTGCACCAAGTTACCTAAACTCATTGGTACAGACCTATGTGCCTTCCAGAAAGTTGCATTCTGCCAGTGAGCAGTGCCTAGTGGTGCCACACCACAGAGGCAAAAAATCACTGTCTTGAACCTTCTCCTGGACTGTTCCCTCCTGGTGGAATGACCTTCCAGTCTCAGTCAGAACAGCGGATTCACTATTCATCTTCAAAAAAAGACTAAAAACACATCTTTTCCGACAACACTTGCCCAGTTAATAGCACCTATCCTACCACTAACACTTCTTTCTCTCTTTCTTTCCTTCTTTCCATATTAAAAAAAAAAGAGGGGAGAACAACTGCACTTGTAAATTACTCTATGCTAGGCTAGGGAGACTGGCACGATGCTTCCAGACTGTTGCCTTCTGATCGTTGATTTACTGTTTCTATTGTTCTTTCATTTGTAAGTCGCTTTGGATAAAAGCGTCTGCTAAATGCCTAAATGTAACAGGATACTAAAGCTTCTAACAGGATACTAAAGCATTTATAGAACTGACTAATTTAATGTGTGACACAAAACTTAGGTTTGCGATAATGCTGTACTCTTGAAGAGACAGTTCAGCCAAAAATGATAATTCTGTCATTATTTATTGAGCCTCATGTGACTTGTACGACTGCCTTTCTTCTATGGATACGAAAGATTAGGCAGAATGTTAGCGATGGGCAGCATCATTGTACTGAGCACCACTAATTTACATGTCTACAGCATGTGTGCTAACCGCTAGGCCATGGTACTAACACTGTGGTTATAATTGACAAAAATGTATTGACCTCTGATTAAAAGAATATTGTTTGTAGGTGAAGCCCTTGGTTTTGAGGGCATCTTTCATTGACTGAGGACAGGAACGATCTAAAGCATGTTCTAACTGCCAGGCCATGGCTTTAATTCATGAAAGTTATTGACTTGTTAAAAGAAAAACAGTGTGATTGGTTAAGGCATTTTGCAAAATTTAAGGTAGGTGCAATGTTTAATTTGATGAAAAATTAAACAAGGCTGTAGGGCCTTACGACATGTTATGTTTATGTATTTGTGGAAAAATATATTTTAATGTTTCTCCCACTGAATGATCAAAACGAAGGTAACATTCACTGCAGCCCATGTGAGCCCTTGTGTGTCAAGAGAAACTTTTCACTACTTCCTACGAATGGAAGTCATAATGCAAGACACTGACTAACCTGCTTGTTCACAAAGACGGCTTCCACAGTGTATATTTAGAGTATATTTGGCTCTAATAAAATAATAAAATGAAATGCATGTCTGTGGTGGCAGAATTATTGTGCAATAAAAGTCTTAAGAACCAAAAGATTCTTACCACAATAATCGAGTCAGAGACACCACAGATATTTCACTTATGGTTTGGTCAGGGGCTGTTATAAGGTCACAGACCATAAGTCAAGAAGGTATGGGTTATTTCAAAGATGAAGCAGCTTTTATAGTCATAATATCTGTCTAAAAATATTACAGGGATAGTTCACCCAAAAGTGAAAATTCTGTCATTATTTATTCACCTTCATGTTTTGAACCAGAATTACTTTCTTGCTTCTGTGGAACACAAACTGCAGAACATCAGGAACAGAGAAGCATCAGTCACCATTGCATCTATTTATCTATTTCATATAATAAAAAATAAATACAAAAATGAAAAAGGAGGTAATTTCCTCTGTTAGCAAGCTGGTAATTCAAGAGACACCAGCTGCTAACAGGTGTATACATTAAAACAAACAGCCTTTTAAACTCAATAGATAAGAGACTGCAGATTAGGGGTTATAAAGTTTCAGTGATTGGATGTCACCTTTTCAACACCTTTGTCAATTCATCACCTTTGTCAATTCATCAAATGTCTTTCCTTCTAAAGCTGCAAGGAACTATGGTGACAGCTTAAGGTTTGCTCCTTTCAGGGCTTGAACCAACACCCTTTCAATTATCAGTCCTGTGCTTTAGGTGCTGCTCCACACCATCTCTCACTGAAAGCTCTGATGGCATTAGAATCTTTTAACTTTAGCTTTTGGGCCACACATGGTCTCAGAACAGAACGCACAACATTGTAACACACTCATGAAAGCAGCATTAATGTAAGAATTAGCTAAGGATAATTTCTATTCATAAACAAAAACACCCAATTTGCACACAGTGCTAAACAGCAGCCGCCATGATTTGCCAGTTTGAGGAGGCTATTTGGTCCAACAGAGTTTGATGAATGCCAGGAGAACATTATCTCCCTAATTTGCATGGTGTCATCGGAGAAGTTAAGAAGGAATAACTGTCTCGATCTGTTTATTAATGTTTTGGACAAGACCTTTTATGCCAATGAGAAATTTCAATTTAACAACATACAGCAATGTGCTTCTGAATTCGCCTGTTTGACAATGCCCCTGTGCATAAAACAAGGACCATGCATTAATGTCTATTATTAATGTGTGTATCATGTGTCTACAAGAACTGCACAAAGCCCTGACAGCCCACACTGTAAGATATCTGGACTAATGTTTCATCTTTATAAGCAGGCACATATCTAAATGCACACGTAGAAAACATTTCAAACAGAACACTGCTGTATACTCCCAGAGAAGTTTGCCAAATCACACTAGTCAGCTGCATACTTCACAATCTATCTCAAACAACTTGTATGATAAAAAATTGCTGCTCGTTTGCATCTTTACCTGATACATAATTCAAGCACACACAACAATGCAGACTGTGGGTGTGATTTATTCTTGGTAAGTTCCTTGCTGTGTTTAAAATTGTAGTTGCTGTCAAATGCTGTCAACAGTCAGTGTGGGTCTGTTGTATGCGTGTGCACCGTAGCAAGTCTCTCTCCATTCGCTCATGTTCCACTTGTGCGTCAGCACTCTCACCGCAGTCTCCCATTCCAAAATCTCTCCCAAGTTCTTCCTAACCCTTACAAAACCACCCTGGCCTGCCTGTCTCTCTCTCTTTCTCACCCAGCTATGCGGAAAGTGAACCCCATTTCCTCAGCTGCCTGTTTTCTCTCTCTTTTTCTGGCCTGATGTGTGGAAAGCAGCCTTCATTTTCTGTGGTCACCATTCCAGGGGAGCCTCCCTCATTCCTGCCGGTTTGTCAAACAAGCTTTGCTGGTCTCCCGGGTAGCAGTAAATTAGCCAGAGTTTAAAAACTAATCTTACTGAGTTTTCATCTAGTTTTGTTGTGCTTTGGAAATGTTGTTAACCTCGCTGGCATGTCTTTTCCCCGAACTTTTCACATTGTCTGTGTATGATTTATAGCCTGGGTTCATAAATCGGGAGGTGTCTAAACTATTTGGCTTGGAACATTAATTTAATTAAGTTAATTAGCTCATTCAGTACAATACAGCCGAGAACTATGAACTGTTTCATTGAAATATATAATTGTTATGTATTTTATATGTATATTTTTGTTAATGGCACTAGTATAGAATTTTGACGATCACATCACCAGTAATTTTAAGTAGGTATTAAGCGTGAGAACGACTGCGTTTGACAAATCCTAATTTAAGTCGAATTAATGTTCAAATCGATACTTTAGCGGCCCCTTTTGGCCCAAATTTTTGGTTCTTATGTTTACAATTAGATATGCAGTCGTGCCAGAAGACGGCGCTCTAAACCGCTAGTGATCGCCTTTACATTTATGGTGATCAAGGTACAGAATGTCTTGGGTAGTAGGAAATATAATACAGGGTAATAAATAATAAGAGATAAAAAATACCCTGTGATGCGTAATTTACAAATGTTGCCACCTTTTAAATAATTTTAAAGGAATAAATTTAACTAGGTTATATTGAGCATATTCAGTGTAGTCAACCATTTGCCTGGAATTTTTAATAAAATGTTTTCTTTCTTTTTTATCACCCAGTTTCCTGAGGAGAAACTTTTTAAAGGGTTTTGAAGGTGTTTTCCTCTATCCTAAGGTCTAATTGGCTGCTTTTTCTTTATCTTTCATTATTTGGTGCAAATCATCCATTCATTAATCATCCAGAAATTAATATAATATTTTTCTACAATAATACATTTAAATATTTAAGCAAACAACTTCAGAAAAATTTTAGTCAAGTGTTTCCAAACTTTTGACTGATTATTTTTATTTATTTATTTATATTCTAAATATTTTCAGAAGAGGTTTCTTTATCAAGCAGAGATACTGTATTATCTCTGCAGTTAATAGAATTACTGCAGTCCTGGACAGATAATAATCAACCCCCCACCCCCCCAATTTGCTTAATTTTACACTTCATTGCTAATCCTAATAAGACTACAACCAGGCAGAATTGTGCCTATTTATGTGGGTGTAGTTAATAAACACATCAAACACAAACACACCTGGGGATATGATATATTACATAGTAGGAATTTTGCGGCCCGCTTGCTTGAATAAACATAATTTGTTTAATATTGCAACATTTTTACTTTTAATGAAGAAAAGCCTTGTGATTATATGTGACTTGTGTGTAATTGCACAGCTATACAGTATTATAACAGCATAGGTTTGATGTTGTGCTTCAATGACCAAGCTAGTTTATGTAAGCAGAAAAAGAGAAATGCCGGCATGCAAAGTTTTGCTACTGAACTGTACATCATAACCTAATTATCAGAGTGTCTTACATGCCCAGTAAATCCCTGTAATTGTTACAGCTCCATTTGGACACTGGAGTTTGTGTGGTGCATTTTGGTACGACAAAAGCCAGTGAGACATCGTTTTGGCCTTGACAATAATAACTGCCTGCATACTCAGTGCCTGTGAGTGCTCTAAGGGGAGAAATATCAGCTCTCGTTTAAAAGGGACAGTGGGACAGATTATTTTGTTCTCTGTGGTCAGAACAGTTAAGCTCTGTGTGAAATCAGCCAAGGTTTTATGCGACATTTTTTTTTAGAACAACATTAACCTACACTAACCTCCCTCTTAAACGGTGGGTGGCTGCAAATATTGAATTCTGGTATTTATAGTGTGCAGACATATATCAGTGTGGATTTGACCACAATCAAAAGAAAGGTATATGTGTCGTTCTACACTAACAGAAAAGTAGCTAAAAGTACCATGGAACTACCACATTGTTTTTGCCCAAATACCACTGTATTCTTACCACTGTGTGTCTGCTGAATGTGACCTACAATGTCTGTTTCCTCTCCATGGCAATGGAAAAGTTAATACAATTACAACAAAACAACTGCACACAAACAACAAAAAACACAACGTTTCTGATAAAGAAATGGATAAACTTCCACCAGCTTTTTGAACACATTTTTATTTGGATATTTCTACCATATGATGGCTGTAGCAGTAGCAAGTGCCAGCATGGTAGTGTTTTTATGTTAACCAGATACACTGTGAACGGACTACAACTATGGTGAAAACATCCAATTAATCAAATTAATCAAAACATCAAATTGCTGCAAACGATACCATAAAATATGTATAGATATGTATAACAAATGGTTAGCAGGTATTTAGAGGACAATCCGCCAAAGATGGCTGCACCACCCTGACATGCAACGCGGCATGATGTAGGTTTTATATACTATAGTTTTACATTTTATCATAATTTTATGGTACCACAAAAGTACTTTTGGTGAAGGTAATACCCAGAAGATGCTTTTAAGTAATGATTAATGTTAACTATTTATCTTCTAGATTGTACATATCTAATGAAAGATATACATAAGTATCTACGTTTATATCCAGGAAAGTTACAAATTGCAGCTTTAACGTGCCAGAGGAGAACTGACCCACCCAACTACGCCTGGTTTCTCCCAAGGTTTTCTTCTCCATCTATACATCATTGGAGTTATGGTTCCTTGTCACTGTCACCCTGTTGGCTTGCTTACTGGGAGACTGCTGACATGTTCTTAGCTTAGCATTCTGTAAATTGTTATTATGGATCCCAAAATATAACAACATAATCGTAGTCTCACAATAATCATTCACATGTAATCATTCTCACATTGTATATTACGTGTATGTATTTGTTTTGTGTATTGTGTGTATTTCATGGTATTATTGCAAATCCTTCATATTCTTGTCCAATAATAATTGCACATAATATTTGCAATAATACCATATATTGTGAAAGACATGTTTTTGTCAGATATGATGACCCATACCCATATGTGACCTCTGCATTTAACCCATCATTGGTGAGGAGTGAACACACACTTCAAGCCATGAACACACACCCGGAGCAGTGGGCAGCTATCCCTGCAGTGCCCAAGAAGCAATCAGGGGTTAGATGCCTTGCTCAAGGGCACTTCAGTTGCTACCTGCCGGCACTGGAATCGAACCAGCAACCTACTGATTAGTGAAGCCCAACTCACTAACCAGTAGATCACAACTGCCCAGTAGAATGGCTAAAATGTAGAATTGTGTACAATGTCTGAATTTTTATTTTTTTCCAATTAGTTTTTTTATTTCTAAATTTATCTTAGTATTTTGTGTAAAGCTACTTTGAAGCAATGTAACATTGTAAAAAGCGTTATATAAATAAAACTGAATTGAATTGAAGGATTCAATTGAACACTACAAGCAAGTATGTCTGAAACTTCTCAGTGACATGGCTTAACATTGCAAAACATGAATGTTGTTACAGACAATGAAGATATCTACACAGCAAACGTCAAGAAAGGATAGAACAAATGTGTTTTAGTTTTGACACGTTACATCGTGTAACGAAGAGTCCAGAGACTGCGGATCCATATGCAAACACTTTATTAATCGTAGTCAAACAGGCAAGGGTCAAAACCAGCAAACAACAATGTAAAAGGTAATCCAAAATCGTGTTCAGTAAACAGGCAGATAATCGGGGCAGGCAGCAAGCAAACAGATTCCAAATAACAGGCCAGGTAATGCACAGATATGAAACACAGGGAAAAACGCTCAGAAATGTTCACCGGGGCAAAACAAGACTTCGCAATGATAGCGAGTTTTCTTAGAGTCTTTATACAGTCTTTGATGATGGATGGGAAACACCTGAGAGGGGTGTGGCCCAGGTACGGGGCTTATGGGAAATGTAGTTCTTAGTATTCTGGCGATGGTTCCCGCTGGCGATTATGGGAGGGGACCACAGAGACCAGATTCATGACAGAGCCCCCCCCCTGCGAACGGCTCCTGACATGAGGATGGCTGTGGTGTCGGGGTCTACCTCTTGGTGTGGGTGCTGGTCGATCGGGGTGATTCCTATGGAATTCTTCAATCAGGGTTGGATCAAGAATGTCAGTAGCTGGTATCCAAGATTGTTCCTCAGGGCCGTAGCCCTCCCAATCCACCAGATATTGCAGTCTACCACCCCTGGTACATTCACAATGGTACATTGTTGCAAAGCAGCTGTACAAAAGACAAAAATATCCAAGGATATTTACACTGAATTTTGAAAATAAAATAAATCTAAAAAAAGCACACACAAAAATAATAATGTATTCACAAACACATACACAAATACATAATTGCAATATTATTTCTAATATTACAGTGATTCCTGGGTGGGGTGTGTAACCTAGTGTCAGCAGACTCCCTTTAAGCAAGCCAACAGGGCGACAGTGGCAAGGAACCCAAACTCCAGTAATAAGTTGAATAAGATTCAACTAGGGAAACTGAGTTTATTGGGGTTACAGATTCTGGGCGGAGATTACGGATACAACGTTCCAGGCATTCGGGAGACCAGTGGGTGATTTGTTTATGAGCTCAGGAAATAGAAGGATTGGGTAGATCTAACCATGGATAACCCAGGATTATGGCATTTTTTGGTGAGTCAAAAACGAACGAACGAAAACTTCCTCGTGCAGAGCTCCCACTCGTAGCTGTAGATCTGTGGTGGTTTGTGAAACTCTTCCTGTGCCTAGGGGGTCTTCCGTCTGCTGCCTCCACTGCCACCGAAGAACAGGAGACAAGAGGTATTTGATGGGTTAGAGCAAATGTTGCATCTATGAAATTAGGTGCTGCACCGGAGTCTACAAGGGCATTGGTGGTTATAGTTTTCCCATTACAGATTATTTGGATGGGTACTTCGAGACTAGTAGGTGACTAGTAGGTCACCGAAGCGGCCCCTCTGGTTGGCCGAACAGGACAGACATTTCTTAGATGGCCGGTTACCCCGCAGTACAAGCACAACTTCTCCTTGATTCTTCTTTCTCTCTCCTCCAGTGTCAAACGGGTATGGCTTACTTGCATAGGTTCAGGGTCTGGGACTTTAGGGGGTACCTGGAGCATATCATTAAGTTTTCCTCGAAGAATGGGTGCTTTGGAGCGCACAGTTCTGCTGGAGGATCTGCGAGAGCGCAACAGGTTATCAATTTTAATGCTCAGTTCAATGAATTGATCAAGAGTTTTACCCTCGTCGCGACATGCTAATTCTACTTGTAGTTCTGGATTGAGTCCTCTTCGATAGCTCAGTCTCAATGGAGCCTCATTCCATCCAGATTGTGCTGCCAGCGTGCGAAAGGTGAGGGCGTACTCTGCTGCGGTATTATTTCCTTGTTGCAGCTCCATTAATTGTTCTCCAGCCTCCTTCCCATCTACAGAATGCTGAAAGACCTCCCTGAATTGCTGTAGAAAGGCTGAGAACAAGGGAAAGGTAGGCTGACCAGTGCTCCACACCGCTGTTGCCCAATCGAGTGCTTTGCCAGACAGAAGTGAACATACAAATGCTATACGGCTGTTATCCGTCTGATACAGCATGGGTTCCACAAAGAAAGAACATTGTAGTAGGAAGCCTTTACATTTACCTGGAGTTCCGTCAAACTTTTCAGGAAACGCTAATCGTGGACTGGAAGTAGCAGTTGTAGCATGTGTAGCGGTGAGAGCTAATGGGTTAGCTGTGGGATTACCTGCGATATGGAGCGATTGAACAGATCTAGTGAGTCCTTCGGTTATAGCAACCAAACGATCGATTTGTCCTCGCTGAATCGCTAGTGCATTGGCATGCGAAGTTAGCTCCGTGTGTTATGAAGACAGTGCTGCTGGATCCATAGTTGGCGAAGTCTTCTGTAACGAAGAGTCCAGAGACTGCGGATCCATATGCAAACACTTTATTAATCGTAGTCAAACAGGCAAGGGTCAAAACCAGCAAACAACAATGTAAAAGGTAATCCAAAATCGTGGTCAGTAAACAGGCAGATAATTAGGGCAGGCAGCAAGCAAACGGAATCCAAATAACAGTCCAGGTAATGCACAGATATGGAACACAGGGAAAAACGCTCAGAAATGTTCACCGGGGCAAAACAAGACTTCGCAATGATAGCGAGTTCTCTTAGAGTCTTTATACAGTCTTTGATGATGGATGGGAAACACCTGAGAGGGGCGTGGCCCAGGTACGGGGCTTATGGGAAATGTAGTTCTTAGTATTCTGGCGATGGTTCCCGCTGGCGATTATGGGAGGGGACCACAGAGACCGGATTTGTGACACATCGCTTGCTTTGATTTTATATGAGGTGTTTACGCTAACAGCAATTTGCAGCACCGAAACGGCAAGTCATTAGGCCATGGAAAAAACAACAACTGGCAGCAACAGTTTAAAAGAAGCCCAATTCCACAGGAAAACCACAGAGTTGGTAACACTGGCAGAGCTTATTTGTATAGTTCAGCTGTGTTGTATTGACACTACTCAAGCATTTTTGAAGCGTAGGGAAGTAGGTGCCTGCTTTCTTTTGTTGTAAAACCTTTCTCTTCTGTTTTTGCCTAGTTAGCTAGCTGGCTGCCTCCAGTGATAAAAACTGTCAATGTGAACTTACCTTCAGAGTATTGAATATTGTGTTATCTTAGGAAAAAGAGTGGGGGGGTGTTCTGTTTAATGAAAGGCTTGTAAGAGAGGATGTGAGCTAGCCTATAATCTTCCACTGAAGTGATTTTGATTGATTTTGATTCCTCCTATAAACATCTTTTGGAGCAGTGCACTCAGGAGATGCCTGCCTGAGTCCAGACTGATCAGTCACAGTTGCTTAGATCAATACACACACACACACACACACATTTTCCAATAGAAGTTCTCACACTAGAACATTTAGTTTTGACACTTCAGTCTGTAGAGCTGCACAACCACAGAGATCCAGCTGGCTGAGTAGGAATCAGTTGAGGTAAAAAAAATCAATGGAAAGAGATAAGGGAGAGTAAGACTGAAGCCAGTATGTGACTGATAAATTAAATTTGAATAGGAGGATGACAGATTGGAATGAATATAAAAGGGTTTAAAAGCAAATTGGTATGAGGAAACATACTGTAACAAGTAAACACTTGAGGTAATGAAAGGGAATTGGATTCCTTGAAAATTATTGTTGTAAACAATAATAGTTTATTTATATAAAATAATGTTCTGGGTTAAATTGGTGAGATTAATTAATATTATAAATGTTTTGCATAAAACTATTTTGTATTTACACAATCCGTAGAAACAAAGGTTTAAACAATTCATGTAATTTTCAGCTGCAGCTTTTAAATCAAACATGGCACCATTAGAAGTGTTGCATTGCATTGCAAGTTTACTGTCAATGTTTGGGTATGAGGCAAGCATGAAGAAATCAAATTTGATGCCACCATAAACCTTTGGTAAAAAGGGCCATTTTCTAAAGTACCCAGGCAGTGCACAGGAAATATTTTACTATTAATACTACAAAATAATGTGTCTTTTCCCTACAAAGCTATTGGGGGGAATAGGAAGGCTATGGCTTGGGAAGACAAAAAGAATTAAGTTTTTTAGTGATAAATATTTTGATTCTGGGTAAACAATTATTTAACATAAGACTAGTGTGATAGAATAGCTTGTCTTTGCCTATTTAAATCCTGTTATAACCATGTAAAGGCAGCAAACACTGTAACTTTCACATGATTTGCACAGCAATACAAAAAAGAACAGTTTACATGAAGAAAAAAACAATATTTCTGTGACGTTGGGTGACTTCATTCATTGTTTGTCCTATTTTGTGTTTTATTTTCTTTTGAACAAAAGGCTCAATTTTCTATTTAGAGGGAGAAATGTGCTGGCACTGGTTCATGTCCCCTCCCTCCTATCCCTTCCTCTCAAGGTGACACTTCCATCTGCCCCTTTCCTCGCTTTCCAATCTTTCATTTAACTGCCCCTCAAGAACCAATGTCACAGCTTTTTCATGAGGCGGCTGAAGGATATGCTTTACTTTCTTATCTGTATTCTAGTCTGTTTTTCCATTCTCTTTAGAGTCAGTGTCCATTAAAGGCACAATGATATTTCATTGCAGCTAAGAACAAGGGGGAGAAAGAGACTATTTGCATGAAGCACACATTGTGTCCCCCGAAGGAAATCGTAAAGAAACGGACAAAGGGAACTGTTCTATCTGCAAATGCGTGAACAAAATACTCATGGCTGTCATTCACCTTCCCTGACCACCTCAGCACAGTGTTTTGAGGTTTGCTTTGATGATGGACAGGCTGACGGATGAGGTTAGACATGAATCTCCATGGACTCTGATGTTTGCAGACGACATTGTGATCTGTAGCGAGAGCAGGGAGCAGGTGGAGGAAAATTTAGAGAGGTAGAGGTACTGTATCTGTTAACTGCAGCAAGACAGAATACATGTGTGTGAATGAGAGGGACCCAAGTGGAATGGTGAGGTTACAGGGAGCAGTGGTAAAGAAGGTGCAGAACTTTAAGTACTTAGGGTCAACGGTTCAAAGCAACGGAGAGTGTGGAAAAGAGGTGAAGAGGCGTGTGCAAGCAGGTTGGAACGGGTGGAGAAGAGTGTGAGGTGTGATAAAAGAGTGTCAGTGAGAATGAAAGGAAAGGTCTTCAAGACGTTGGTGAGACCAGTGATGCTGTACGGCTTAGAGACAGTGGCACTAAAGAAACGACAGGAGGCAGAGCTGGAGGTAGCAGAGCTTAAGATGTTGAGGTTCTCTTTGGGAGTGACGAGGATGGATAGGATCAGGAATAAGTACATCAGCTCATGTTAGATGTTCTGGAGATAAAGTCAGAGAGGCCAGATTGAGGTGGTTTAGACCTGTTCAGAGGAGAGATTGTGAATATATAGGCAGAAGGATGCTGAAGTTGGAACTGCCAGGCAGGAGGTCTAGAGAAAGACCAAAGAGGAAATTTATGGATGTAGTGAGAGAGGACATGAAGTTAGTTGGTGTGAGAGAAGAGGATGCAGAGGATAGGGTTAGATGGAGGCAGATGATTCACTGTGGCGACCCCTGAAAGGGAACAGCCGAAAAGAAAAGAAGAAGACTTTTCATAGTTTTGCATTGTTGCAAAGCAGCTGTACATAAACACACTGTTAAACAGAGACATAATAAAAGGAAATATTAACAATCTGAAATAATAATAATAATAATATTATAATAATAATAATACAATAATAAATATAAAAATAATTATGTAAATAAGGACAAAGAAACCATAAAAACCTAAAAATAAAAAAAAAATTAGGAAATAATATTATAGAATACATCGTATTATTGCAAATCTTCCAAGTACATTATCAATTCCATCTGTATTGTAAAGTATCACATTATGAATACTAAAAGGTATACCATACATGCCAGTGTCAACAATTAATGTAAGGACAAGATAGCCTGCTCAGAAGGTAAAGTATGTAGTATGGGGCATGTGCTGGAAGGAGCAGCCCGCTGTATATTTACAACTGGGCTCTCTGTGTACACAGAATTATCATATTTTTCTTCATATGGCCCAAATTCAATGCTGTTTAAGAATTTAATCTTTGGAAACACTATGAAATGATAAATATAGTTGTTTCTTTTTTTTAACTGAAACATAAAGGGCACCTACATGCCCCTGGAGGGGGCGTGTCCCAGCACAGGGTTCTGGGTAATGTAGTTCGTGACATAGCCCCCCCATACGAACGGCTCCCGATGTGAGCAGGATCCCGGGGCAGG